>JAKCPI010031245.1:0-41317 GCA_023213315.1 Euborellia annulipes
GCGAAGGTCCGCTGCAGGCGGCTGTTAGTGATTATAATTTTTTTTTTGATCACTTTAACAAATCATCTTCCAATATTATTGAAATTCAAGTTGAGAACGAAAGAGAGAGAGAGAGAGAGATAAGACCTTCACTTCATCTCCCTCAATCCCACGGATTAAGAAGGGATTTCTAAACCACCCCTTGTTAACACGTATTGAATGAATGACACAAGGACTCTATGGGAATAGGAAAAAAAAAGAAAAAGAATGGCACAATACACTTTTATGTTTAAGCATTGTTTAAATTAATAATTCCAAAGAACGAAGATTACAAAATAAGAAAATTCTAACAGAAGACAAAGAAAATAAGTCCATTACGTCAACCAACTAATTATCGTGGCTGCTGGAATGTTGAATTTACATAAACATTTCAAAAAAAAAAATTATGTATACTATGATGATTAAACGTAGAGTAATTTAATTGGGGTATTTAACCGGATTGGAGATTAACCGCCACCCAATAAATCTCTAAATGCATTGTAACGAGCTTATTATTGTTATTAGCCTAATTGGATTTGATAACTAATTAAAGGAATTGATCCTCTAGAAAGAAAAATAAATATTCTTAGGTACGTCTACATTGTAGAGTAAAAGCTAGCTAGATTTATTTCCACGCATTCATTATTAAAATTTAATACAGTATATTTCTTTTCTATTAAATTCGTTAAAATTATTAATATTTAATTTCAACAAAACTTTTCAATTATAAATATTTTAAATTATACCTATATTATTACAAATTTTAAAATTAAATTTCAAAATAATTATTATATTATTAAATAAAATATAATAATTGAATCTTTTAATTATTGATATGATTGAAAAATAAAATTAATAATGAAATAATATTAATTATGAAGAAAAGAAATAAACACGAACAGCGAACGAACAAGAAACGAAGGGTGTTAGAAGTTAGGTTAGAAATATTTACTGATCTTTTGAAATAAATACATAATGGCGACTTCAAATCGTATAAAAACATTTAAGGTATGTGCTCTAAAGACTATGATCGTTTAGTAAAGAAGATAGAACCAATAATAAGGGAAAAAGATACTCAATTCACATTGTCAAAAGCAGCTAGAGCAACTGCTCTATTTGTTCAGTCAAATAGAGCGAGATCACTCTAGAGAGAAAGTCTCGGAGGTGTGTCCACTGATACTCTAGCTAGATTTATGTCAATCTAGCTAGATCTTAGACTCGATCTAACTAGAGTGCTCTCAATGGTGTGTCCATTTGTAGATTGAGTCTCATATAGCTCTAGCGAGACCAAATCTAGCAAAAAAGTCTACAGTGTACACGTGCCTTCTAGGGCTGGTTGCTTCAGTTCTAATCTCACGGATAACTTGTTTCAAGTGCCATCAGAACAAAATAGGTGCTTTTTGTCATTTGCTTGAAAATTCTCTTTTCTATTTGGAGGACGAATTGTTCCTGATGATGAGTGCGATCGGCACTCGAAACGCATATTATAATAATCCAGCCATCAAGAAACAATTTCATAATTTCTTTTTTTTTTATTAAACTCTTAAAAAGAAAAAGCAAAAAAAAAAAAATGATGGTTTTATTTTTAATAAAAGAAGCCGGGCATATTGATAACATTTTAAGAAGTTAGAGGAGGAGGAGGTGATATTTTATGCTCCACTGGATGGAAACAATGCAAGAGAGAGAATAAATCTTTTCGACGGCAAAAATATTTGAAACGAATTGGAAGATAATCAATAAAAAAAAAAAAAAAGAAATGGGTTAGTTACTTAAGGTTGTTCGGACATTAAAGCACTTTTTTAGATTAAAAGCTAATTTTTTAATATGTTATTAATCACTATCACATACGTATAAAATAAAATTTTGAAGCAGATCTGACGTATGGTTATCGTGTAATTAATTTTTAAAAAAATTGAAATTTAACATGTAGCCTATGGGGAATATCGACGAAACGCACACATATCGAATTATATAGCCACCTCTGCAATAAATAAAATGACAAAAACTTACATTTTTATCAATTCACTTCCGAGGAATACGTTAAACATAAAATCAAAAGTTTCTGCCGAAGGCTTTTAAAGATATTTTAACAAGAAAGTCAAAAGATTCTCCAAAATGACAGTCGCCAATATTTAAAAATAAGGAAGATTTGAGAGTGAGACCAGTCCGGCAACGTCGCATAAAATAATACTCATTTCTCGCTGTCAGTTACATTTTTTTTTTCCATTTTACGATATTTTTTTCTCGCAAATCGTCCATTGTGTTTAAACTGATTTGCATTAAACATTGTAATATATTAAATAAAATAAAATTTAAGGCGTTTAAGATTTAAAATAAACAGCTAATGAATACAATGTTGCCAGTTCTATATTAGGTGAAATACTGCTCAAGTCAAAAGTCATTCATTTATTATTTTTGGTAATTAAATTATTAACTTAATCCAATTATAAACTATGATAGGTCACGACTAAATTATAATAAGGAATTTTGGCATTTAAATTTTCAATTTTATTAAAAAAAAAATTTAGATTCTATTATGACTTACGATGTACTATCCGAACAACCTTAAGGTAAGGATTTTTTTTTAACAACTTGCAGGGCTCCCGACCTAATTGTTTGGGTTTATATTTAAGGGCTACCGAATGAGCTTCGAACTGTTTGGTTTTTGACCGAAGGAAACCGAAATGACACTAAAAGAACGAAAGAATCATGAACGAAGAACAAATGTCAAAAAAATCTTTACTATAAAGTTCGTTCTCGCTCTCACCAGAGAGCGCTGGCTTACACTTCACTAGTTCTTTTTTTTTACATTAGCTCTTCGTTCATGAGTCTTTCGTTCTTTTCTTTGGCGCTATTTGTTTTATCGCTTTTTTTTTAATCTAAAAGAAAACCTAACTGCCAAAAGAGAGTATAGTGTGCACTATATACCGTATCTATAACTGCACCGGACCGAAATCTACTATACCACATAAATTCGGCAAGATAGGTATCAAACAGGTAAAATGAAGTGAATGATTGACTTTGAGGAACGAGAAGTCCTATTATCTAAGCTGGCAGACGGTTATTTTCTTTCTAATTGTAAACAATTTTTTTTTCCAAGGCATGTTATGTTGAATATTATCATGGCAATTTTAAATTTTAATTCAAAGCACGAATCACAACGTGAAGAACGAAAGAATCATGAATGAAGCAAGTTAGCGTTCTCTAGTGGAAGCGAACTTTATAGTAAAGATTAACGCTGATGATAGGTAGTATACACAGAAACGTTAATTTTTGAATGAACAATAAAATAATATTTTAATCGAATGTCCTCCTTGGAGAATGACAAAAGAGAGTATAGTAGACACTATATACCGTATCTATAAAGTGTCATTTAATCCCCTTCCCAGACAACAATACTCCCCTCCCTCCCCCTCTTGGTTTAATTAAGGAAACGTCGTTTTTATCGGTGCTTAAAATTTGCAATTACACGAAGGATTCGCATAAATCAGAAAAGAGAGAGCAGCAATCTAGTGGTGGGATTAACCAGAGGTCAAGATGGCGTTTTGTTGTAGGGATTTAGGAATATAAATAGCATCAGTCCCTTTCTTTATCCTATTATTATTATTATTTACATTCATGGCTTTAAATAATTACTTAGAGGGGATAAAAATTTAATCGATCTTTGCGTTTAATTATCATAATGGAAGGAACACAAAAGGAGATCTCCCCTCCACTTGGGACTCAAGAATCTATTAGGATAATCATTCTAGTTTTAGTTTAATAATAGCCAAAGCTCTCTCTCTAAACATTGGCTAAGCAAATTAAAAATATTAAATTCAATTTAATAATTGAAAATATATTTTTACTTACTGTTTTCAAAAGAAAAGTCCATTTGTATTGAAATACAAACTAAAAAAGAAATATTACGTTGTTATTTATTAAAATAAACAAAATTTCCTCTTTTATTTTGTATTATTATTTCTTACCTTTAGGATAAAACAAATTTGAATTGATAATTTACGTATTTAAACAGAAAATAAACAAATTACGTATATTTTATGATAAAAAACTAATTTAATGACTTTTAATTATTGCCAACAATCAAGTATTATTATTACAATCTTTCATTATTTATTAATAAAATAAAATATTCCCAGCTAGCAGAACCTCGTCAAAATGACGTCCGAAATTGGTCATAACTAGTCAAAAGACGTCAAATGACTAATTAAAACCTAAAATAAAACGTCTTTTTTGTAACGTCTTTAAAACGTGCAAAATATCACATTATAAAGACGTACCGATCAGGTACCGATCACGACACTTATTATTACTTTCTCTTACCTCCTTATTTTTATTTTAATACGCATGCGCACACATTTCGCGCATGCACATGCATTTCGCGCATGCGCAACTGTTAGCACACACAAAGGATCGTACCGATTCAGTTAGTGACATTCTATTATCTATGGTGGCAGTTAATGAAGTCATGTCTTTTATTGCTGTTGAATTTATAACTAATGATGATCCTGTAATGGCTATAGTCTGTAACATTGTCTTTTATATAATAGTGTATAGAAAATCGCGTTTTTACAAAAGTATTAAAATAAAATATCGATATAGGTACTAATTAAAATTAAAAATTGAATAATTAAATCTCTCAATTATTATTTTATAATTAGTCATATATATATTAAATTTCAACTTTCCTATTTTTGTCATTTATATGGATAGAGAAGAGATGTATTTATTTGCTAAAATAATGTGTTTTATAATTATATTATTAATACAATTTAATTTTATATGTGAGTTTGTTTCTCATTTTATTTTTCCATCAGATTATAAAAAGGTCAAAAAAAGTCACGGAATCACGTTTTTTTGACGTTTCAAAATGTCGTCATCGGTCTGTGACATTAGTCCGTGATTTTTAGGTCATTTTGACGTCAAAAAATTGGTCAAAAAAAAGTCACGGAATCACGTTTTTTTGACGTTTCAAAATGTCGTCATCGGTCTGTGACATTAGTCCGTGATTTTTAGGTCATTTTGTCGTCAAACATAACGTCATTTCTGGTCATCTCTGACCAGTTTCCGACGTCATTTTGACGGGTCTCTGCTAGCTGGGTTGTTTTGTTTTTTAAATTTTATTTTTCAATACTCATTGAGTTTATAATCAGCGTTCTTTGAATTAAATTTTTTTTTTTTTTTATTTGAAGTCAAAAACAAACAGAATGGAACATGATAGACATGTTTGTACTTATTTGCATAGTAAATATAAATAGATATGTATCTATAAATCTATTTTATTCAATCAATATGAGACAAATCAAATATCAAATAGATTTTGCTTGATACAGACATTTATTTATTTATTTATTTACATAATAAAAGATATCTTTATTTATTATTTGAATAAGAAATTTGCTGACTCGTTTGAAAGTTTTATCTAAGATAAATTGTTTAATTATTTTCAATTAAAATTATTCCTTCACGAGATGTAGAGTATATATAAATATATAAATATATATAACTCTAATCAAATAAGCCGTTATTTATTTTGGTGTTTCTCTCTTTTGTTTCAGGTGAGTTGATTTTCTCTTTGAATCTCTTCATTGGCGATTTATTCCTGTAAGTGTTTTCAATTATTTATTAAAGTCTAATCACCATTTAAGAAAAAAAAACTTAAAATTATTTATTTAAATTTTAATGCAATAATTACTCATTGTTAAAAGTTTATTTTTTTTGTTTTATTTACAAATGAAATTATCTACGACAATTCTCGCTTATTATTGAAGACTAAACTTTTTAATGAATTTATATTATTTTAATTATAACGTTAAAATTTAATCCTTAGCTCTGGTAACTCGTACACCACAATTTCTTTGAATATTGAATTTTTCTAATAATTTTTTTGCGCTTTAGGAAATATGATGTAGACACCAAACAAAAAAAAAAATCTTATTTTCTTTTGAAAATTTCATATGCGATTTACAAGATGAGTTTTTTTTTTTTTGAATAGAGATGAAATTTGTTTCGGATAAGTAGTTGTTGTTGTTGTTGTTGTCTGATGGCGTCTGTTGTTGTTGTTATGCATCGAAACAAACCTCTTTTCTCACTCGACCATTTCCGTCTCTAAGATGTTTTGTTTGAATAATGAATGGCTCTCTCTCTCTCTCTCTCTCTCTCTGTCTCTCGACTCTTGTCAAATTTCATCTCTTCTCTTGCGCAAAAAAAAAAAAAAAATAATTTACATAATTATTGTATATACGAATAAAGAAAAAAAAGAAGAAAATTTAGTTTTGATTTTATTGAATTCAATTAGCTTTTTTCATTCAACGTTTCGGTCCCTCGAACGCAACCTTCTTCAGTAGTTATAACATTCTATTTTGAAATTATCTAGGGAATTGAATTTTTAGTAATTTTAACGTTTTTATTGTCTTGTGTTTGGGTAAAATTATTTGAAGAGGAATATGAGGATATATACTTTAAAGAGCAACTAAAAAATAATTTTTAATATAAATCAGCCAAAAAATTAATTTCCCTCCGATTTCTGGGAAAACGTTTTTCACCCATCATCAGAATAAAATTTTCCCGAAACGTTTCGGTAATTGTTGAAAATCAAAGGCTTTAATTTTTTCGCTGATCTTTGTAATAACAACATATCCGATGAAGGGAAACTTTATATATCCCATGAAGGAAACTTTAGTTTAATGAAACTTTATATATCTCATGAGAGAAAATTTAGTGTAAGGAAACATTATATACATGTATATCATGAAGGGAAACTATATCTTTTGAAGGGAAACTTTATATATCTAATGAAGCGAAACTTTATATATCTAATGAAGCGAAACTTTATATATATTTTGAAGAGAAACTTTAAATAACTCTTTCAGAAAATCGAAAAAACAAAAAAAGTACATCAGTAAAGTACAAATACTCTTTGGCCGATTTGATTCAAAAGCCTAGTGTTACGTCCCATGGAGATGCGTAACTTAAATATCAAATTTCAACCTCGTAGTTCTCTTCGTTCTTGGGATATTTTGATCACATACAAGACCACTTTGCGGACTCAGGGGGCCTCAAAACATATATTTGTATCAAAATCTCAACATCGAAATTTTGACATACATAGACATAGAGAATGTAAAAATGACAATTTTGTTGACTATTTTTCTTTTCTATTAAAATGCAATTTACCAGATGTATCCATCATATTGATTGATAACACTTTTTTATTCATTTCTTCAATATTTATAATCAATTTCAAATTACAACACGCCAGCGAGAAAAGAATATTTATTCTCTCATTTACTTACTTCTATTTTTTTTTTATTGGACTTTTACTTATAAAAAAAAAGTTTTCAAAGTTTTAATCAAAAAAAAAAAAAAAAATATATATTTCATCATCATATAAAAAGTTTTCCATTCATTTATAAGATTAACTATTCATTTTTAATAATTTATTACCTTCTTATACGATGATATATAAAGGGATAGGAAAAGAGGTAAATGCGCGAATAGAAAGAAGATCGATAAAAAAAAAAAGTTTTTTATAATGATTAATTTTGAACACAAGACGATCTAGAAGTTTGTTTTTTTAATCTTTAAAATCCAACCTATATGATAATTAAATAAAGTAGGGACGAAGCCAAAAATAAATTTCGTATTTATTTAAAAACTAAGTGCCAAATAGTTCAGCACTCTTGCAAAAGATGGCAGGCTACTCTAACAGCCGGCATTATCAGATCACTTATAAAAGCCAATCTTTAGGCCGGTCTTGTTTACGTGCTTAAGTCTAACTCGATGAAGAAAGATTTATTTGAACAAGTCGAGCTAGTTCGTTTATGATTTCATAAATATTACTCAAGTCCGAGCTTCAATAAACATCAAGTCAACGACTTCGGCTATGTTCGTCTGTCTGTCCGTCCGTTTGTCTACCTTCTCGAGATTACAGTAAAATTATTTTCATTCAGAAATTGCTATAACTTTTTGAGTTATTAATTCTTAAAGTTACGATTTCTTCTATAGGAAATGTATAGAGAAATATAAATTATGTATTCTTTTCGATTGTGTATTCCATGAATGTAAACAAATCATCAAGCAGGCACTGGATTGAAATAGTAATGATAATTTTTTTTTTATAATTAAGAAAAGGCGAGGGCTCACTGCAGGCGGGCCCTAGCCAGCGCGGCTAGGCCGAAGGCGGGCTCCGCGGCTAGTAATTGTAAATTTTATCAAAATAAACAACAAATATTTGAGCAATCACAAGCCTTGGAGTCTGAGCTACAGGGAAGCAGATGAAACCCCCTTTGTTATTGTAACATTGTTATTGTATTATCATTGTTGCGAAGCCAATGATAATATAAACAATTACATCCCGAATATATTCTTGTTGAAATGCTTAAAATTTAAAATTTTAAACCTCTTCGTTCACTGTTGGCAATCTCTTTTTTTATTGAATTTACTTTCCTAGCCAATTATAAAATAGTTTTTTAAATTTTTAAGTTAACCTCCGCCAAATATTTTTTATAGTAGTGATTTTAAAAGTGAAACTTTTATTTGATAGCCTCAAATTTTTTCGTCCTTCTATCATCATGTCGCGTTACATACCGTGACGTCACCGGTCACTAACACCAGGTTTCTTTTTTCTTCACTACGACATTTATATTTCTATCCATATAAATGACAAAAATAGGAAAGTTGAAATTTAATATATATGACGAATTATAAAATAATAATTGTGAGATTTAATAATTCAATTTTTTATTAATTTTAATTACCTATAGGCCTATCTATATTTTATTTTAATACTTTTGTAAAAACGCGATTTTAATACCCATAATCGAATAATTTTCAGTTGAACGCCTACGATTCGAAAAAAAAAGTTTCACTTGCATCGTGGTTTCTTAAAACTACACAATGATTTTTTTTTTACACTTTAACATAAGAGAAAGTAAAAAACTACTAAATGGATTCTAAAAGAAAATACAGCATCCTTTTTTTAAATACTCAAGAATATTGGTGGCTAAAAGGGGAGAATACGGGAACAGTATATATATGTGTGTGTGTGTGTGTGTGTGGTTGGAGGTAGTAGTAATGGTAGTCTACATAGTAAGGAACTCTTCTTGTTTACTCAGTTGGCCTCTTGGCGTTTAATCTCTCTCTCTCTCTCCTTGCACTTTATGTTTGACATTCAACACGAAGGATATTAAAAAAAAATCTGGTGTGACCGGCCGCAGCACGCAACTTTCTCTCAACTTCGGTAATTCTAAGTTATGTTCTGTGTTTGTCACTCCATAATTTTTGTGCCAACCTAACATATATTTTGTTATATTTGCACCTCTATTCTTCCCTGAGAAGTACAATGTTGGCTTTGTATTATAATTTACATTTTAAAATAAGAAAATAAGTTTGTAAAATGAATAAATATTTATTTAGGCTTGATGATTGTCTTCTTGATTGACCGAAACGACTGTGTATTGCAATCAGTCATCTGCTAATAAAATTTCTGAAAAATAATTGTTTTAATATACCGCAAATACAGTCGGCGCCACAAGTGCCTGATATACTCGAGAGTGATGCCCTTGAACTTAGGCAACCAAAATCCTTAGACGTTGTAATTATTGTCTTAAAGTATTGGTTTGATTGACTAAGTCCAAGACTTCACATCAGGCATTTGTGGTGCTGACTGTACAACCAGTAAATTCAAAGTAAGCCTTCGAGATTTGGAATGATATTCTGCTTATGTGGTTTCTTGGATTTAAAAGATTGAGGATCATCCCCTATATTTTTAATTTTTTTTTTTTTTTTTTTGTTCAGTTAATAAAACTTCCTCGAGGTGAATAATAATCTCAAATATTTGAGCTATAGCTTCCACTCGCAAATTTTTATTTTTAATCGATTTTGATTCTTCTTCTTTCTTCGCCTTCATTCCGAGGTGCGGGGTCGGCGGAGGGATTTTTACGACCAGGAAGGAATAGAACAGGCCGGCCCGTCGCACGGTCTGACGCCTGATGAAAATAAAGAAGGAAAGAGAGACTGACATGCAAAGAATAGAAGTACTGTCAGTACCAGCTAGGGCAGCTTGTGGTCGCCATCCACGTACCCACAAGATGTGGGTCCCTGAGCAATTTTAATCGATTTTGATTAAATTTCATAAATCAATTATTTTTTTAAATGCTCTTTAAAATGTTTATTCTCATTTTTTAATTGAAATTGTTTGAAGCACACTCTTGTACTTCAAAGGAAATCTAGTTCATGGAAACAAAATATAAAATTTATATAGGGAAATAGAGAAATAAAAGAGCTGTAAACAAAAAATGACAAATGAAACGGACCCAGATAGTGTCAAAAAAGTTCCCGGAATTGGTTAATAAAGATTTATTGAAAGTATACATTCTTAATATCCTACAAAATACTCTCCTCCTGCATCTACACATTTATTCCACCGTTCATATCATTGTTGGAAACACTCCTGAAGGCCTTTCTTTTAAAATTCTTTAGCATTTTCAATCACCTCTGAAGAAACAGCAAAACGATGCTCAAAATTGTAACAGGTGATGAGACATGGTTCTTTCTTTATGACCCTCAGACGAAACTACAAGATGGAAATCAAAAAGTTGGACAGAAGCTGGGGTAAAGTAATGTTGGATGTGCTTTTTGGATTGCCGTTGTTTGATTCATTATGAATTTATTTCTTAAGGAAGAATAAATAAGAGATGAAGATCAGGTCAATCGATGCCTAATGGTGAAGCAATACCTTGCCAAGAACAATGCTACCACACTGGAATACCCTTCATATTTTCCCGATCTTTCACCAGCAGATTTTTACCTGTTTTCTAAAAATAGGCATTGAAGGGAAATCGTTTCGCTGATACATTCCGATTGAAAATACGATGGAGTGGCTGAAAAAACTTTCAGGAATGTTTCCAACAATTGTATGAACGGTAGAATAAATGTGTAGATGCAGGAGGAGATTATTTTAAAGAAAGATAATTTAAAAATGTTATATATACTTTCAATACATTTTTATTAACCTATTCCAGGAACTTTTTGACCTTATCTGGATTTGTTTCATTTGTCATTTTTTGTTTACAGTTCTTTTTTCTCTAATTCCCTATATAAATTTTATATTTTAAATTCTTAAATTGATATAAATATACACAAAAATATGGTGTGACAAGCACAGAACACAACTTTCAATTACCGAACAATTGTATGAACAGTAGAATAAATGTGTAGATGCAGAGGGAGAGTATTTTAAAGGAAAATAATGTAAGAATGTCATATATACATTCAATAAATTTCTATTAACCAATTCCAGGAACTTTTTGATCTTATCTGGATTTGTTTCATTTGTCTTTCTTTGTTTACAGTTCTTTTTTTTCCTATTTTCCTATATAAATTTTATATTTTTAATTCTAATATTGATATAAATATATGGCGTGCCAAGCATAGAACACAACTTTCAATACACTTGATACTACAATTTATAATTCTCATAAGATTTAAAAAAAAAAAAATAAATCTTTTTTTGGGGATAATGCAAAATCTCTCTCTCTTTTACTTTTAATTATATTGACCCACATTGTGTGTGGGTGTGTCCATTCTACTACTACATATTATTAATTATTCCCTCTGAGGCTTAATTTTTTTTTTTTTCTTTCCCTCCTTATAATCTACAAATTTACTTTCTTTTTTTTAATGCGAAATGTGAATTTAAATATAGACAAAAAAAGAGAGAGATAATTATTCTCTTTTTAATTAAATATCAACCCATAATAATAGTCGATTTAATAACAACTCCCTTTTTCTTTTTTATTCAAAAATATTTTTATTTTTTTTTATTTTTCTCGTAATATTAAAAAAAAAAAAATGTGGAAGCGGTTAATCTCGATTGCTTTCGTCATCTGACAGGAAGAGAGAAAGAAAAGTGCTTGGTGATCCCTTGATTGTACGTAGTGTGTCTTTTACCCGCCCCATATATCACGGCTGCCCTCATAAATTCACCCTGCTGATTTAATTGAATTTGTCCTCTCTCTCGTCTCTCTAAGCCCGCAAAAACATCAAATATTTATTGTCCTCAAGTCACTAATGATAAGCAAAAAAAACTGATGTAACCAGCTATCTAGAATGAAATTTCATACATAAATTACACTTACACCGCCTGGCTTTATGTCTGGTCAGTGAGACTTCAAAAAAACATTCGTTTCATTTGTCATTTTTTGTTTACAGCTCTTTTTCTATTATATTTTTTTAATTTAATTATCGATTTCTGAGGACATTTTAGAGTTTATTTTTATACTTATCTCGATTTTCAGCACTATTTGTCGTTGCTTAACCACCGAGATCGGTGTTTCTTTCAATTCAAATTCATCCTGCTGATAGCAAAAAAAAAAAACTGTTGTAACCAACCAGCATTCTAGCAGTCCACTTTCTTTTAATGAAATTTATATATAAATTACACTTACACTGACTGCCTTCAACGACCTTTGAGCTTGCCTGGTCAGTGAGACTTCGTTTCATTTGTCATTTTTTGTTTACAGCTCTTTTTTTTATTATAGTCTTTGTTATCATTTTTTAATTTAATTATATTCTTTCTCATTTAGAGTTTACACGTATATATTTATAGCTCTCGAGAACCACCCCGTTTTTCAGCACTAGTGGTAGTGATTGCTTAACCACCAAGATAGGTGGTTGTTTTTTTCTGATGTAACCGGAACCAGCTTTTTTAAATTAAATTTATATATAAATTACACCTACACTGCCTGTCTTCGGCGGGCTTTGTTTCTGGCCAGTGACACTTCACTCTTCTACAAAAAACATTCGTTTCATTTGTCATTTTTCGTTTACAGTTATTTTTTTTATTATAGACTAACAGTTATTATAATTTTTTAATTCAATTATCGAAATTTATAGGCTCTCGAAGGGCCACCTATCCCGATTTTCAGCACTATTTGACGTTGCTTAACAGGCGAGATCGGTGCTTTTTTTCTTTTTGCTCCGCCATTTTTTTATAATTTATTCTTATTTATTATTTATACCCCTTTCCTCTTATTTTAGACATTTTATTTTTAATAACATTTGGGAATATATTCACCATTAATATTTTATTTTTAATATTTTTTGAATCGTAAATGTTTTGACAGTTGGATAACATGTTGTAAAGAAATCAGATCATTTTTACTTTTTTTTTTGTTTTGTGTTATTTTTAAACAAAAGATATTTTAAATAATTATTTCATCAATTTCGGTTCAAGGGTTCCAGCTCGTAAAATTAAGTTAAACACCCTTTAGCCTCTCTATCTTCATCATTTCAATTTAATAATAACTTTTATAGCGTAATTAGGCGACGTAACAATATAAGTTTAGAACGATAACAATAAATCAAAGAGATTGTAAGTTTAACTATAAATTCCAAAGTAAAACGACAAACTAATGTTGATTGGTTGAATTAATAAATGCATAATTTTTTTCTTTTTTTTTCACTTGGAGAACGAGAAACGAAGAAAATAAATAAACATTATTAGTCTTTTTCTTAATGATTGTTTTCTGTTACTGACTGAATACAAATTGGAGAGAAAATCCAACATTCAAATTAAATTTGTACTCGTTTATTTTAGATAATGAAAGAAAAAAAAAGACTTATAAGATTTTTCTTTTATATTAAATTGTTTCGTGTTGGATTTTTGTTTGTTAATAGGATGCCATTTGACTAGTGCAGTTGGACATAAGACGCCATATTGGAGTTTCTCTAACATAACCTCAATTATTATTAAATTGTTTCGTGTTGGATTTTTGTTTGTTAATAGGATGCCATTTGACTAGTGCAGTTGGACGTAAGACGCCATATTGGATTTTCTCTAACATAACCTCAATTTTTCATTTTATAAATTGTATATTTTATTAAAATCAATCTATCAATTTAAGTATTAAATTCATAAATAACATAACCACAACTATTTATAAATAAAATAAATTTTCCAATTTTATAAAATACATAAAATTTTTGAAAATATTAAATGAATCAGATAAAATATGAATTGATTGAATTCACTATTTTTTTTTTTTTTTTTTATTCTCCTTAATGTACAAAATATTGATTTCAAAACGTAAATATCATAAATATTCAAATGACATCTTCCATTGATCACCTGGAAAAAAAAAACCATAAAAATTCCAGAAAGAAAAATAGGTCAATCGCTGTTTGTCTCTAAAATAAAAATTTCCTTAGAGATCTATCTCCATGGGGAGCGTTAGGGGGGAATTCGTAGGGGAAGAGGGGGGTTGAATTAATATCTACATAGAGTAATTATTTTAAATAAAAAAAAAAATAAATTAATGTAGTGAATTGGAGTGTTAAAAAAAATTTAATGGAAAAAAATATATTATTTTTTAATTTTAGGACAGCAGGGGGGGGCAACCCCCCCTCCTCCCTTACCCCATGTCTATCTCACTCTTTTATTTCATTTCTTATGAAAACAAATGTTAACATATGAAATGATAATAAAAATTAATCAAATTGAAATTTGAAGTTTCTTTAATTAAAATTTTTTTTTCTTGTTTATTGTCCTCTAAAATGACGTTTCAAAACTATAATTATCTTCAAAAATGGATGAATAGAATCCAAAAAATTGGCAACATGAATAAATTTATTTTTGTTTTCCCGTATCAAATTAATTTTTCAAATGAAAAGTAATGATGACATATGAAACAATAATATAAATGGATTAATTCTTTAAATAAATCATCAATACTATTATAATATATTAATAAAGTATTTTAAAACATTGTAGTCAAATATAAATCTTATATTTTCTTCAATTTAAATAATAAAATACAAATTAATTTTTCGAAACCTCTTAGAATTAAACTAATTGCATTTCTTTTTATTTATAATTATAGATCAAAATTATTTTTTTTCACATCATAACAAAATAAATAATACCATTAACGATATTTATTTTTTAAATATTTTTTTCAAAATAAATATATAATATAAAAATCTGATTATTATTTTGATAATCTTTTATTGATTCTTGTTTTTTTTTTTAATATTCTTTTTTTAATTAAAAAAAAAAATAAAATAAAATTCGAGTTAAATAATTTAATAATTAATTTGATTGTTGTTCGACTTAATCCTCTTTTAAAATAATATCATATGCATGTCAAAAACATTTAAAAATAAACATGCACAGAGGTGTGGGTTTCACCTCTTGTAATAGGAGTGAGGGTTTTTCTGAATTTCAATAAAATTAAGGCCAATCTTAATGAGTAAAGAGGATGGATGATACATTCCAAAATCAAAATAGAGATAATCTTAAAGGTAACCAAGAAGGACTGATCAGAATTAATTGTTGTTATCAGCATATGTTCCCCCCCTCCCCCACTCCAATGTATTAATAACGGTCCTTTGGGAAGAGGAGATTACGGTTGGCTATTGCCATCTGCTGCATCTAATTCCAGCTCTGATTGAGTAGAGACAGGCAAACCTTGCTTGCTATTAATTAGATATTCACCAAATATACAACATCACATGGATTCAAGAGGAGCATTCCAATTAATGTTAATCATGTGCCAATACTTTTGTCAATGGATAAATAGAGAATTTTCAAATGACGTCTCGACTACTTTCCCTTCACTACCCTTAGAAAAAATCATCTGGATAATTCAATAAATTCGGAATTTTATCTCGCCTGTCGGAGAAAATCCCAGACAAGACCAATTCGGGCAAAACTTAGGACATCCATTTGCTTGTTAAACAAGTCTGCAAAATTTCATTTCGAAGTTCCAATAAGAAATTTCTGTGACGGAAGATCAGATTGGGCCCAAATATTTCTTTCCCAGAAAACACCAATTAGGGCAAAACTTGGGAAACCGATTTGGGAACCAATATAGCTTGTTAAACAAGTCTGAAAATTTTCATTTCGAAGTTCCAATAAGAAATTTCTGTGACGGAAGATCAGATTGGGCCCAAATATTTCTTTCCCAGAAAACACCAATTAGGGCAAAACTTGGGAAACCGATTTGGGGAACCAATATAGCTTGTTAAACAAGTCTGAAAATTTTCATTTCGAAGGTTCCAATAAGAAATTTCTGTGACGGAAGGTCAGTTTGGGCCCAAATATTTCTTCCCAGAAAACACCAATTAGGGCAAAACTTGGGAAATCAATTCGGGAACCGATATAGCTTGTTAAACAAGTCTGAAAATTTTCATTTCGAAGGTTCCAATAATAAATTTCTGTGACGGAAGGTCAGTTTGGGCCCAAATATTTCTTCCCAGAAAACACCAATTAGGGCAAAACTTGGGAAACCGATTTGGGAACCAATATAGCTTGTTAAACAAGTCTGCATAATTCTATTTCAATTAAGAAGTGATGATAACGTTGAGAGGAAGGGCAAAAGCAGCCAAAAAGAAATAATTCTGAATGCTACAACAATTTTCCGGAGACGTTTCGGTGCATTTATTAGAGTCCTTTTGTGCTCAGAGTTAGTCTATATATGTTTGGTATATAAATATGTTTTAAATTGTTGACAATTGAATATGTATATTGTTGAACTGGCATACAATCATTGACAATAGTCACCCAATAGAGTGAATTATATGAATTTCATATAACTTGGTTATTTGTATATATTCAAGGAGATTTAAAAGTCCTTTAGGAGAAAGAGGCAAAGAAATCTTAGCAGATACAGCATAAATAATGAGAATAGAATTTCACATGTCGTATGCCAAGAGAGTAGTGGCGTGGCGAGGACGTCGTACGACATGGGACTCCTCGGACGACAACGTAGAGGAGCACCCAGGATGACTTGGCTTCATCGGGTCAGGAGAGACATGACCGAGCTTGGCCTGTCGGAGACAACATCATTGGATAGAGGAGAGTGGAGGGGGAGGGTAATGTCCGCCGACCCCGCACCGCGGGATTAATAATGGCGAGGACAGAAGAAGAAGAATGAGAATAGAATTTCTCCAAGTTTTTATTCGCAATAGGCTTATTTAAGTTAAGTAATTTTAAAAACAAAATCAGTTACTAGGCGACTGTTTAATGGAAAATGAACAGGCTGGTCACAAGTTTCGATTGAAACTATTCAATAACCGGCACTCTGTTCGTTTTCCGACACACACAATCAACTAGTCACTACAAATTTTTTGTACAATGCCCCGGAGTTGGTTTTTTTGAGACTGTCCTCTACAACAAACGGTAATAAATATATTCCATAACAATGCCTTCTTTTTTCTCGAGCCCCCAAATCCAGAAAAGGTTTTTTGAATCACTCTATATAAAAATTGCAAGTTTACACTTCTCCTGTTGGCACTACTAGTAAATTGCAATTCTTTGAGTGTATCCATTTTAGGTCGTTAACTCGATTATTCCAATTAGGTCTTCCTTGTATAGTATTGGAGAAGGAAAGAAAGTGATATCTTCCTACGCGCTATCTCAGAGGTCCTTGGTCCCAAGGTCGGTGCGACAGAGAGATAGTCACTCCGTGGGTTTTTCTTTGGTCATCCATCGTTTTACGATCAAGAAGGGGGTTCGATGCCCGACACCGCCCTTGTCCTCCTCCTCCTCCTCCTCTTAGATCATGTTTCTTTCTAATCTTGAACTTTTCATGATTCACGAAAAATAATAACATACTACTTGTTTCTAAAAAAAAAAAAATAATAAACTATTTGTCATCAAATTGGTTAAAATTTTATAACACAAATTTAAATTTTGATTTTAATGGTATTTCTGACTACATTTTGAATATACTTTTCTTTTAATGGACCCAAACTATAATGTTCTGGATAACGGTATGAACGCCAACGCAATATTTCGCCCCAAACTCGTAGAAACGTCCAAGTATGACGTCACCCATTTCAACTACAGTCAAAAAACTGCTTCATATATTAACACAATTTAACAACATCCTGTAATCGTTGATACTACGTAACTTAGCATTAATTAATTTTATACAAGAATATGATAATTCAAAAAATGTTTGGAGTATTTTATTATAAAATACAAAGTTTTAGATGCAACCAAATAAGTTTCTCGCCAATTTACTTTGAGACTTTTAAAAACCATGGAAAATCAAAGACTAGTACTATCAGATGAACGCAGAAGAAATCCCGGACGTCTATATTAGATTCGTTTGCAACGTTCCCGGGGATCAGCACATAACAATAATCCTATTATTCCATAAATTAAATAAAAGAACAAAATATTATAATGGGAGTTTATTTGTTTAACCTGTTGGCGAGGAGGGAATCAGATTATCTGTACGGAATAGTGGCTGTGAGATATATAGATGGATAGGAGGAGCTGCCAATAAATAGGTTCCAATCACCGGAGACGTTTCGGTTTGGAACCTGCATACAGAGTCTATTTATTGGCAGCTCCTGCCCATAATTATCTCTGTATGCAGGTTCCAAACCGAAACGTCACAGGTGATTGGAACCAGCATACATAGTCTATTTATTGGATGTTCTTGGCTTATGGGGAACCAGATTATTTTTTCGAGAGGTTCTTGATGCGGGATCATCGATTGCAGGAAGGAAGCTTGTGTTATGGGGTTGCGAGACCAAAGGTTAAAAATCCCGAAAGAATTAGCCTGACCAAAATTATTTAATTTGGAAATTATACTTTTGGTCTATTCAGCGAAATTAAATAAAGTAAGTTTGCAAATTTATACATTCGAATGGAAAATACGTCCCACCTCTCTCTTTCGCTGGCTCATGAATTTTGGTCTCGCATAAATACGATCGACGACCCGGAGCCCGGGCCGTTTACCCGCAAACCTGGAGCTCGTCACTCGCAACTCTAGGACCCCTACATTTTGAATAAAACCCAAATTACCACAAAACGTCTCTTTTGAATACCCTAAAACTCCCTTTCTCGCTAACGGCCATCTAACCAGCGACGACAACGGGCATCCCGGAGGACAACAACAACGCTCAACACAACACCTCAACATTCCGATCGTCCTTGTTGGTGAGATCTGTGAGGTTGTGGAACGATGTATTTGTTGTTGAATGACCGTAGAAAGACAAGTGATGTGAAAAACTGAATTCTGTATTCTTAACTAGTTTTCTTTAAGAATTGTATATTCTTTTGCCTCACAATAAAGCAAAATCTATCTATGCTATGTGTGGTTTTAGCCAAAAAATTGAGAATATTTGGAGAGATCTTCCTTCCAGTTTTTATCATAAACTTGCAGTTGATTCAAAGTAATTTAATAATTTCTTTTCTTTTTTGTTCCAGGTGAGTGTTGACTTCTTATTCATCCTGCATCTGTAAGTCTTTATTTCAAAAAATACCTATGAGGTCGGTAATTTTTATGCCAAACACTCTGCACCAAAATAAAAGAACACTGTATTGAAAAATTGACAATTGAAACTAAACATTCATTTTTTAATTTAAAAAAAAAGAAGGATGAAAGAAAAATAAATTGATCATACATACTTGAGTGATGATAGAGAGTATAGAAAGAGAATAAATGGCATCCACTTTAGAGAGAAAATATTAGATCGGCGATAGATGGATAGATAATTAACTCTCTCTTTTTCTTCCAACATAAGAGAGAGAGACGAATAGTTATTATCGGTTATCTGTGATTAATGCCCTATGGCGATCATTCATCTCTAGAATTTGAAGGAGGAGGAAAGTGGAAGGAATCTCTCTTAAGATTAAAATGGATTTGTGCTATCCATTTCGTATGGAATCCGAAAACCGATATTGGAGACAAGTGGCCATATCATTGGTTAGCATGATTCTTCTTTAATTTTTTTTTTTCTATTTTGACATAATTTTTTCGCATTGTTTTGTATCAATAATTTTCATTTTAAATCTAATAGAAGATAAAAAAAAATTACGTTTCATCTGTTAATTTTTGTCAGCATCTATGTGTTTTAAATACCTTTAAAAGCCCAAATGGAAAAATAGAAAAATTTTTTATTTATTCTACGTAAATTAAATAGGTTAAGAATGTTAATTGTTAAAAAACGTTACATTTTTCTGTACTCTTTCTGGCTCAATAATGTATGAAAAACTGAACTTAAACAATCACAAAACAAACAAGAATACAGGGACTTTTGACAAAATTAACGAGGAAAATTTTGTATGAGAATTTATGTTTGTAAATTTGCATAAAATCTTAATCTGCAACCAAAAATTAACATATGAAACAATAATTTTTTGTCGTTCTTGGCTTCAGAATATTTGGTAAATAGAATTAGGTTTCTATATAAATCATTATAAAATAGAATAAAGCCTATTAAATGACAGATGTAGTAATAAATGTATTTATTGCCTTGTTCGTCTCACACTACTCTTGAAATGATGCAAAAGAATATTAACATATGAAACATATTTTTTTTTTTAGTGATTTACGTAACATTTTCTTCTAAAATATATCTCAAAAGAGTATTTTCTCCCTTTTTGTCTACACTAATGAAGAAAAAATTTGTTTTTCCTTGTATTATTAAGTTCGATTGATATGTTGTTGTTGTTGTTTTTTCGTTTGTGCGTTAGTAATTATTTCTGCGGGATTTCTTTATCCTTTCCAATTAATTTTTTTATCCAAATATTCAATAAAAATGGATAAGGAACATTAAATTATATTATTTGAATATCATTATAACTTTTTAACTTATTTCTTATAATAAAAAGTCTTTTTTTTTTGTATTTACTTTTGAAAAAAGAATTGTCCTAGATTTCTTTCCAAGTAGTACGATAAAAAAAAGTTATTTATGGTTTCAACGATTGATATTATTATAAATTATTTTCCAAGTGAATAAATATTATTTTGATCGATTTGGTTAAATAAAGTACCATTTATAAGAAAAAATACTAAGATATCAAGAGACTAAAAATAGTCTGGACTTGAACTACGAATCTTCCGATTTGTACTTACAAGGGGAGTGCATAGCCTTCATAACACCAATTTGAACGAAATTTTTTTTATGTGTAGTACTTAATGAAAAACAAATTCTGTTAAAGCGAGAGAACGCACTACTCAACCGTTCGTCTAAAAAAAAAAAAACTGTTAAAGATATGTCTTAAGGCTAACAATAACATTTACAAAAGCCGCGATAGGTAGATCGGTACGTTCATTCTTTGTAAATATGAAATCCCGAGTTCGAATCTCGCCCTGTGCAACTAATTTTTTTGGTGTAATTTATTATTTTATTTTATTTTTTTTTTTTTTTTGATTTCTAAGAATATTTTTTAATATTAATAAATAAATAAAAAGTTTTTTTTTTTTGATTATTAGCTTTTAATTTTTAACATGTTATTACATATATTAAAAAAAAAATTCAAATTCTTTCTATCAAAAATATAATACAGTATAAGGAAATATTTAATATTATATAGAGAGAATATATTGCTATTAATGTCAAAAATTCGATGTCGAGATTTTGATGGATCTTCACGTTGGTTGAGAGCCCCTGAATCCAAAAAAGTGGTTTTCGCGACATGTCTGTCTGTGTGTGTGTGTGTGGGTGGGTGGGTGGGTGGGTGTGTGTGTGTGTGTTCAATTTTAAGCATGAAGGAATTGAGCTAGGAGGTGAAATTTAATATTTAAGTTGAATACCTCCCGGGACCGGAAAAATAGAGCGTTTAATCAAAATCGGCAAAGATTACTAGTACTTTATCTGATTGTACTTTTGAGTTTTTTTCGATTTTCTCAAAAGTCGCTCTAGCGATTCGTCGATTAGGGAATTCAAAAATTTTCAATTATTTTTTAGATGCAAAGTCTTTGCCGCCAGATGAATATTCTCGTTGGCGGAGCTCAAAATTGTTTCCCGTCCGAAGAATTACTTTACCTTGTGCTTCATAGGAAAGAAGGAGAAATGTTTGCCATGGTACCAAAATATATATCTCTGCGCGTAACCATGATTTATAATTTTGCCACCCTGATTCAGGTATGGCCCTAGGCGGCCGCTGGTTTGCCTAATGGACGCGCCGCCCCTGAATGCAAAAGAATATTGACAAATGAAACAATCATTTTTTTAATGATTCTCCTAACATTTTCTTTTAAAATATAATGCGAAAGACTATTTTCTCCCTTTCTCTCTAGAATATTCCATTATTGAAGTTGAATTTGTTATTGTTAGCTAGTCATCGTACTTGGAGTTTATTAAGAATATTAAATTTGTAGCGAATTTGTCATTTTAATAAACTCAAATAGCCGAATGTTGTGTTAGGGCATGTTTGGAGGATCAGGGATTCGACTCCTATTTTTAAATTTTATTTTTAGTTTGGAGTGAAACATATTTATAAATAAAATTATTTAGTATATGTGAGGTTTCACTAAGTTGTAATTGAAAGAAATATAGAATTTCTAACTCGATATATGTGACTGAGTGAATAAAAGAATAGATGCTACCAAGCACAACTCCTCCCCCCCACTCCTACCCAAGCCTGCTTGGTAGCATCTATTCTTTTATTCACTCAGTCACATATATCGAGTTAGAAATTCTATATTTCTTTCATTTACAACTTAGTGAAACCTCACATATACTAAATAATTTTATTTTTAAATTTTATTTTAGTTATCCGAGTTAATAAATATTAATTATTTAATATCGTGAAACCGAGTGTATTATTTAATTAAAAAATAAATTATTCTGCACTAGTCCCTCTTTAATATGCTTATAGAATACCTTGATCCTTTGCCTTAATGGTATTATTAAATGAGGAAGAAGAAGAAGGAAATCATCTTATCTTAATAATTTGGATTTTAATTTACTTACTCCCTTCTTCCTTTTCTCTCTTTACTACCACCCTCATTTCCATTAGAAAAGGATGGCGGAGATTCATTAATCATCCTCGCTACGTCATCATAATCAAATTAATAAATAACAAGGGCTGAGTGGCCACCGCAGCAAGACATTTCATAAATCTATTAATATCTCTTCTCCCTCTCTATTTTTAATCCTTAAAATTCAAAGAGTAAATGATTTCTTGTAGTCTATTATTAGTAAATATATATTTTTATTTTATTAACTTAAAATATTACGTAAATGACTTTGTTTCATATGCTAATATTTGATTACATATTTATTTTAAATATATGTTTAAGGAAAATTTAATGATCTCTTACCTAAATATATAATATTACAGTATTTATCTAAACTTTATTAGATATGTGGTATAAAAAGCTATAATTCAAAAAGTGAAATAGTAAAAGACTTTGTTTCATATGTTAATATTTGATTTCATCTTTGTTTTGAATACATGTTTAAGCACGATTTAATTATCCCTTACCTATATATATGTGTAATACAGTATCTGGTTTATTAGAGATGTAGTAAAAGACTTTGTTTCATATGTTAATATTTGATTACATATTTGTTTTTAATACATGTTTAAGCAAAATTTAATGATCTCTTACCTATTTATATATAATATAATGTAATACTACAGTATTTATCTAAAGTTTATTAGAGATGTTGTATAAAAAGCTAAAATTCAAAAAGTGAAATAGTAAGACATTGTTTCATATGTTAATATTTGATTACATATTTGTTTTTAATACATGTTTAAGCAAAATTTAATGATCTCTTACCTACAGTATATATATGTGTAATACCCCAGCATCTGGTTTATTAGAGATGCTATATAAAAAGCTAAAATTCAAAAAATCTCTTGTTGAGCGGATTTCTTTTTTATCATTTTAATCGTTAATCATTCTCCTATTTATTATTATCTATATTCTTTGATGCTTTTATCTCTTTTTATTTTATTTTTCAATGAATTTTTTTTTTCTCTTATTACCATAAAGACGATATTTCCTCTTTGGCTTAATTTTTAAATAAAATTTATGTCCTCTTTTCGTAATTTATTATCCTCTCTCTCTCTCACTCTTCTTTTTTTTATAAAATAATAATAAAAAGCAAACAAATATTGATGTGCTTAAAAAAGGATAATTTTATTATTTCTTCAACGTTAAGTTTCAAACACGTCATCAACTTATTTGTTTGTAAACAAGACGACGTTAGTGAAAAGTTGAAAATATTTTTTGGTCCAGATGTTTATCTCTCGCTTTTTATGAAGAGGGTGTAGATCAGCTGTTGCTTGAAACTTTTAAATTTTTAAATGAATAACGAACAAATTTATCAAACTTAATCTATTATTAATTCTATATTGCATATTCAATGTTATTTGTTATTTCATCTGTTCATATTTGATTACATATTTACTTTGATAAATATAATACAACGAAAAATGCTTATTTTTGATTTTTTTTTTATCTCATTTTCAATATGACTATTTTTTTTTTAGTAATTTTCATAATATTAAATATATAGAATAGAAGCTTGTTAAAAAATTATATTGTTTCATGTGTTCATGTTTGTGTGCACCTTTATTTTTTCTAATTCTTTGATAATCAAAAAAAAAAATACAAAATATATATTAATATTTTTTTTTTTATAATAAAAAAAAAAAAAAATTGGAACGATTGCCAGATAGGCATCGTGCCAAAAGAACACGTGTCATCTCTTAAGAGACTTGCAACGCCCTTCCCTTTCTCAGGTCAACAACCAAACCTTTCTTATATTTTTACCAGCTTGCCTTTATTTCAGTCTATATAAAAAAAATATTATTAATAATGTATAAAATTGAAAAAGATTAGGTTTATGCAAATAAAAATAAACAAATGAAACAGTTATCGAGTTTTTGAAACCTTTCTTATATTTTTTAACAAGCTTGACTTTTTTATTTTTTTTTTTTATTTTATTATACATAAGGGTACTTGGCCAAAGCCATTTTCCCCGTACATTCTCCTGTTTTTTACAGATTTTTTTTTATTTTTTTTTTTTATATAAATATTGTAAAGGTGTATAAACAAGTGTGAGTAAATATAAATAAATAAAATAAAAGTTATCAAAAATTAAGATGCTTCAATAAAATATAGAATATAAAATAAAACAATAATAATAAATATTCAAAATTAAATTAATTTAAATTAAAACGATCTAAAATATATATACCTGGTACTAAAAGCTGAGGTTTACGATGGGCTATATGGCTATTTTAGTGGAGGTACAGTATAACTCTAGGTGTTTTAGGAGTTGTTCAGACGGATTTGATATTAATTGTTGATATGGTGGAGGAGATCGGAATTGAGGTCGAATTTTATTTAGAAATTGGGTTCGGGGGATTTTGTAGAGTGGGCAGTGCAGGATGAGATGTTCTGGAGAGGCTATTGCAGAACAGGCGCAGAGTGGTGAGGGGGTCATATTAAAGCGGTGGAGATGGGATGGAGATCTAGTGTGGTTAATTCTCAGTCTATTGTATAAGCAAATGGATTTTCTTGTTGCTGATTGCATATTTTGGAACCAGGTCAGTGCGGGGATTGGTTTTATTTTCGCTGTGAAGGATCCTTTTAGCTGACTTGTGTATTGCCAATGGTGCGTCCATTCTTCTTTGAATTTTAATTTAAAATGCGATAGGGCATCTCTCCAAGAGATTCCTATGTCCAGAGGGGCTCCAATAAATGATGCTTTTTTTGCTAGAAAATCTACAAAACAGTTTTCCCGGGAGTCTGCATGGCCTTTTATCCAGTTGAGCTGAATATGGTTTCCTCTGTCTGTGATGTCTTTAATTACCGTGATTATTTTTGTCTGGATATGTCCTATTTCTTTCGCTGGATTTATTTGAAGGGATTGCAGGGCGCTTTTTGAGTCGGAGAAGATTATTGAGGATTTGAAATTATTATATTTGATGTATATTACTGCTTCGTATATGGCTCTGAGTTCTGCGGCAAATATGGAGTGGAATTGTGAGAGTTTATATAGGGAGAAGGAAGAGGAGACGGAATCGTAAATGGCGCATCCTGTTTTGTTTGCGAATTTAGACCCATCTGTATAAACTATTGAGTTGAATTCCTGTAGTGATTTTTGCGGGCGGTCTATTGAGATAAGAGGGGTGAACGTGAGAAGATTGAAATCAAGTTGGAATTTAGGAAAGAGGGAATATTTCTCGATTTTGAAATTGAAGGTGTTGAATTGGAATGATACTTGGAGTAGCGGAGGAATACTTTTATTATTCCAGAAGGCTGTATCATAGTAGGAGGTTTCCAGTTCGGATATTGCATTGATTGTGGGATGGTAAAATTTGCTCTTTCTTTTCAGGTAAAATTTAGCTGCTAGCTGCTTCCTTCGGATGTTGAGAGGGATAATATTTGATTCTATGAGGATGGCATTTGTGGGTGAAGATTTGAGGTATCCCATGCAGCTACGTACGGCTTGATATTGAATACGGTCCAGGTTGGTGAGGAGAGTGTTACAGGCGGAGCCAAATAAGAAACTACCATAGTCTAGTTTAGATCGGATTAGAGCTTTATAAATGAGAAGCAGGGAACTAGGATGGCTGCCCCACGTAGTGTTAGAGAGGACTCTCAGTATTCTTAGATCGGAAGAACATTTTGTTATTAGGTGTTTGATGTGCTCTCTCCAAGTCAGCTTTGAATCGAGTATGAGTCCTAGATATCTTGTTTTGTCAGAAAAAGGGATATTTGAGTTCCGGAGGGAGCTTAATTGCAGATTGGAAACTTTTCTTTTGGTAAAGATGCACTTTGAGGACTTGTTTATAGAGATATTAAGGCCAATTCCTTCAAGGTAACTTTTGAGTAAGACAATTGAATTATCTAGATCTGCGAGGCTTATGTTCAGGTTTGTGTTTGAGGAATAAATTAAGATCGTCTGCATATTGTAAGCAGGTGGTATTATGTGAGACGTAGGAGATGAGGTCAGTGTGAAACAGAGGAAGAGTAACCGACTAAGACATGAGCCCTGGGGCAACCCTCTATAAGCAACTCTGGATAAAATGGATCCCTCTTTAGAACACACTTCTACGCTTCTTCCATAGTAAAGGTTGTACAGTAACTTCGAACATTTGGCGCCTATTCCTAAATTATATAACTTATCGACCAAGATGTTCCAGTTGACATGATCATAAGCACCCTCAATGTCTATAAACGCTGCGGAAGTGTATTCTTTAAGGGCAAAAGATTTTTGAAGCTATAAGAAAGTATAAGACCCCCGGGAATGAATATTCTTGCGCAACAAATTTGGTAGTCATCGGTATTGATAATAAGAGGAGAATCGAAATGAATATTATTTTTGATTAGAAGTAGAGCGCCGCCTCTCCCATCGTTTCGGTCTGCTCTTATGGACTTGAAATTTTGGATATTGAAAGCCTGACCTGGTTTGAACCATGTTTCGGAAACCGCCGCTATTTGTACATTATATTCTTTAAGGGCTATTTGGAAGCTGCCAAGATTCCCATTCAGAGATCTTGCGTTCCATTGGAATATCGAGAGTGTGTTATTATTCGTTTGGGCTCGAGGATTCATTTTTGGGTGCATGAGGAAGGGATTTATCTTCATTATCCATCGCGGGAGGGGAAATGAAGAAAATTAAATCATGAACACCTTGGAGACCAGAAATATATAATTATGTAAATGAATAAATAAATGAATAGAAAAAATGCCTAAATAAATAAATAAATAGAAAAAATAAATGAATAATTAAATAAAAATTAAAAAGAGTATATATTTATAAATATTGTATATGGATTGATATTACAGAAATTGTGTAGGATTATCTTAAAGAAAAAATACTTCAAAAAGAAAATATTTATAAATACTGTACATGAAATATTATTGACGACGATGGGGTTTTATGTTGATTGAGAGCTCTGAGAAGAAAGAGCACTATTGTAATTAATAACTTTATTTATATTGTTTTGCGATGTCTCGTTGTTAATTGGGTTGAAAGAAAGAATGGAAAGTTTTTCTAAGAGGAGATTCAATAGGCTTTTAATATTTTCTATTTCATCTGCATTCGATGGGGAGAATGGATTCGGGGGGAGTGGAGCGAGTGGCAGGTTTAGGTTGTTGGATACATTTTGTTGCATTTGGAAGAAGGGCCTAGCTGGTTGGGCATTTGTTTTGTTTGACGAGATCGGGACAGAAGATGCGCGTTGCATCGGAGATCTATTTATTTGAAAGGCTTGAGCGGCGATATTGGGGATAGGTGGTATAAAATTATTGCTATTATTATTAATTCCTCCAGATGTGATTTGTGCGTATGTTGTAGTTTGTCTAAAGGGTGTAACTGTTTGTACGGCTTCTTTATAAGAGATATTTTCTTCTGCCATCGTTGTTTTGAGTTTTTTTTGGTAGCTATAGAAAGGACATTTTTCTGTGTCTGTTGATTTGTGTAGGCCCTTGCAATAGATGCATGTGGGTAATTGGTTGCAGTTGGAGCTTAAATGTTCGGTTGCACCGCAGACTTCACACTTACTAGGGCTTCTACAAGTTAGGCTTGTGTGTCCGTAGGCTAAGCAGGAAAAACATTGCACTACTCTTTGGATGTATAATTGTACTCTGCAGAAGACACCTAGGATGCGGATATCGGATGGTAATGTCTGCCCCTTGAAGGATAGTCTAAAGAGGGCGAAGTTCGGGATATAGCATTTTATGTTAAGGGTTGTCCAAAAAGGGGCTTCGATTATGTCATTTGCATCTTTAAAATTATTTGTTATGATTTTTATTTTGTTTCGGTTAATTTTATTTATTGAGGTTATGTTTTTGTAAATATTATATAAATTTTTCCTTAAGAGATTGCCGAAATACATGGGGTGTTTCCTCTCAGTGCCTAATTGCTCAATAAAAAGAAAGAAGGGGCCTGAATCAGTTGAATCGTATCTGTTTTGTTTACATATTTTATAATAGGGTAACCTCTCATTGATAATCTTAGAGCTAGGTTCACACTTGTTTACACTTACATTGTTTTTTTTTAGTTTATTTTGTGAATATTCTTCGGTATCAGTTTCTTGAATTCCTCTTTTGGCTGACTGCTCCTTCATATCGATGTCATCCAATTCGTTTAAGGCCCTATTCAGGGCATAACTGGTCTGGGCGATGTATATCTCTTCGTTCGATGTTGATGCTATAGGGGGGTTAGGCTCCCCGGAAGCCCCCTGCAAATTCATTGTCCAAAGGGGCCACCTCCCGAGGGATTTTCTCTCAAACACTTATGTGGGCTTGAGAGAGAATACGAAACAAGTTCGCAGTAAAAGAAACAAACACTATAACAGTTAAATACTTTTAAAAAGGCAAAAAATTTTCAGAGCGCCAAAATAAACAACTACTAGCGATCACGGCCTACCGTGAAGTCCCTAACAAGCTTGCCTTTATTTCAGTCTAGATAAAAATAAAAATATTATTAATTATTATTATTATTTATTATTAATCTATAAAATTGAAAAAGATTAGGTTTATGCAAATAAAAATAAACAAATGGAATAGGATATTTATTTATTACCGAGTTTTTGATTTAAATATTATTAGGTTTTATATAATTTTTATACACATAATCTATTTGTGAGATTTAACAAATTTTTTTTTTGGAGAAATTTAAATTTTCCATAGGATATTACTATTATAATATCTTTAATATCTTTTAAACCAAAGCTTCTCAACATACCCGATAAGGTCACCCTGTAGAAGTTTCAGACTTTCAGGGGGCGGTAGAAAACCTAGAGATATTTAGGGGCATTGAGGTTCCTTAGAGGGACGTGGGCAGATTAAAAAATATAGTCTAAAAAATTCGCGAGAGGTGAATTAAGATAAGGGGGTGGGTGGGTGGAGGACCCCCCTCTAGAAAAGAACATATTCTTAAAGGGAGAGGTGAGCAAAATAAGGTTGAGAAACTAGGTTTTAAACGATAATAGATTGCAATTTAAATAATACATCCACAAGATTTTTTGTATTTAAGTTTCTTATGCCCAGTTGCACCAACTAGTCTCAGATCTTGGCTTGGTCAAGTCCGTCTTGAACTCAAGTCTCAGCTTGAGATTTAAAACGTTGCACCAATGAATCTTCAAATGATCTTACACAAGCTGCCTTTAAGAAAAAACAACATCGGGCAACCTCGCATTTTTGTTACAAATTAGCCACTAGGCGGCACTGCAGGACAACAAAAAAATATTAACAAATTTTAATAAGTGAAGTATTTCTAGGTCCTCCCTCATTGGGGAATAAAAAAAGAGAAAAATTTTCATAATATATTTTTCTAGACAAACTATTGAATGAAATGGTACAAAAAAACACAAACAAATTGTAAGTTAATCTACAGTATTTTTTTTTTTAATTTAAAATAAATAAATTTACTTACTTTTTGTTTGACGTTTTTCTGCCACTTCAATTCAATCAACTTTTAAATCTATTTATATTTAATATCTATTTAAAATATTTAATATAATATATTATATTTTTAATAATGGGTTTATTTAATTAATAAACAAATTAATAATTTAATTTAGGCTAATATTTTAATTTAATATATTTATAAATTTAACAGTAAAAATATATTTAATATATTTATTTAAAATCATATTGAATTTTGACAGATATATTTTGAAAATACGAGGTTATGTTCAAAACCTTCTCTGTCAATTATAACATTATGCAAACATCAAAATCTTCACCTCCGATCAGCTCCATCCACACCAATATTCACGTTTTATATTAATATCTTGAAGCAAATACCAATTTATAGCGATTAAAAACAGTTTGAACTTTTACACACCGTCTATGCTTCAACAAATTTTATTTCGAATTTTTTATATATAATATAAATATACCTGGTAAATTTTTTAAAAATTCTTGACAGGCAGTATGAAAATATAATTTGTATTCGTTGATAGTAATGAAAATATAATTTTTTTTTTTAAATAATAACAATAAGATTGATTAATTAAAAAAAATATATATATATTCTAAGGGATTATATAGATAGTTGAATAGATAAAATGTCACAATTCTCCTTTTAGGTTACGAATTCAGGCTGAGAGGGACTTAAGTCGCCAAATTTGACTACTTGAGATGTAAGCTCAAAATCAGGACTTAAGTTCGTATTAAATGTTGGTGCAACACTCTAAGTTCAAAAGTAAGATGTAAGACGATCTTGAGACTTGAGATATGTTGGTGCAACTGGGCATTAAATAAATATCTTTCAAGGGATATAAAGTTATTTAGTGCCCTCGGGCCTTGGTGTAGTGTTTAGTCATTTGTACCAAAGGTCGCATGTTCGTATCCAATCAATTGAATTCGCTACCCATTTAATTGAAATAAATATAAACGGAGTCTTAATGCCTTCGATCAAATGTGGTTAAAATCGTTCAAAATTGGTTTTAACCATAAAATTAAGTTAAATTGTCTACCAATCAATTTGAATAAATAGGGACGGACGGGGTAAATTAAATTAAAAAAAAAAAAAAATCCTAAACAAAAAATCTGGTGGAACCTGTTTAACCACCCTGCCCCTCCTCTATTTTTACGAAATTTTGTATTCTTCATTTTATCTAAATATCAACATCTTTTTTTTATTTAAATATTTTTTTATCAAAAAAAGTTTAAATTTGGCAAGTACATTACGTTTATTGCCTTGACGATATTCACGAAGCCTTTTTCGAAATTCTAATTTTAAGAGCACTGAAACCTTTTGGAGTTTTTTTTTTAAATTTTTTAATAATCTTTAAAGGGGTTGAGATATCAATTTGCTTTTTCCTCTAAAGAAGAAACGAGGCATCGATGTTGAGAGTTGGCCACGAATTAAAGAAGGTTTATGCTCCGGGAATTTCAGGGTTTCAACGATGGCCGTGCAAGAAACATGCCCGCTAATCCTACCTTGCTCACCGAAGGCGAACCTTGCCGCTAGTAATCTATAAAATTGAAAAAGTTTAGGTTTATGCAAATAAAAATAAACAAATGAAACAGGATAGAAACAGGATATTTATTATCGAGTTTTTAAAATTAATAATAAAAATAATTATTTTAATTAGTTTCAAATTTTATTTTAAATTTGAATTAGAATAATAAACGATGATTCTAAATAACTTTATACTAGACTTTGTGCATTTTATTAAAAAAAAAGAAAAAGAGATAAAATAAAAAGAGAAAGATAATAATGATGATTAATAAATTAAAGGAAAAAAAAGCTTTTCATGATAAAAATCTTCTCTAAAGAAAAAAAAAGACTTTTTTTAAGTTTATGAATATTTTCCCTTTCATTTTTTTTTTTTTTTTTTTATGACTTGTAAATCTTAAAAATCTCTTTTAGAGGAAGAAAGGAAATAAGATTTAAGAGGGAAATTTTATTTCTTTTAAAATTAATTCTATGGTGCTTTTATCAGATCTTTTAGTTTTCAGTCACATTGGAAACAAAAAAAAATCGATTATTTATAAATTAGAAGATTATAAGAATAAGTTTTAACAAAGAAAAATTTCATTTTGACTATTAAGAAAATTTCAATTAAAAAGATGCAAATAAAAATTAACATATGAAACGAATCTTTTCAACCAATATCGATTGTCCATTACAATCCAGAACGGAATTAGATAATATAATAATTTCTTTTTTAAATAAACAAAGAAAAAAAAAATATCTAAAATTAAAATTAATTAAAATTATTCTCTTAAAATGTTTTAATAAAATAAAAAACCCATTTGTTTCATATGTTAATATTTGTTTGCATCTTTGATTTGTTTTAATAATATCCACTCTTCTTAATATTTTTCTCTTAATATTACTTATTTATCTAGAATGAACTTTCAAAAAAATTTGATTTAAAATAAAATTAATGACTCATTGTTACAGAGCAAGTACAGTAGTTAATTAATAACAATCCTTTAATCAAAAATAAAGCTAGTCATTTTGGTTGCCTACCTTCCAGGTTGTCACCTGGTTTTAGAATTTTATCAAAGAATTTTTTTTTTTTAATATTCCCGTTTATAAATTCGTTTTAATTAAAGAGAACGAATAAATTTTTTTTTCTCTCTCTTTGAACGTAGATTTATCATCGCTAAGTTGTGTAATTAAAGTCCTTTTGCCCCCCACACACACACTAATCACCGTATAATACCCTATGCCTCCCCCCCCCCCACCCTTTTTTGACATATCAAGTTTACCAATCACTCATCCAACGCAACAACCCAATTTTTTTTTTCTTCTAATCTCTCTCTTTTTTTTTAAATCCATTGCATATATAAATTACACTAAGCTTGAAAAAAAAAATAATTAAAATTTATATATTAACTAATGACTGGTAGTTAAATTTCTCTTAAAAATTGAGATCTTTTTATTTTCACTTTAAGTTCTTGTCAGAAATTCGAGATTTTAATGGAAATACACATTTTAATACACGATGTCTGTGAAGAAAATAAAGCATGAAAGAAAATGAGAGCTACGTGGTTGAAATTTGATATTTAAGTTAAATATACTGCCTGAGACACGGAAAAATAAGCTTTATAATAAAATCGGCAAGCGTTGGTTATATATATATATATATGTATGTATTTATATACATTCTACATCTCTTGTAAAATTTATTCAATAATTGATTTCTTTTAATAATAATAATAAATTTTTATTCCAATCATAATTTTAATTAGTTTTTACTTTTTTTATTAAAATTAGCACGCAAAGATACATTGCAATTACTCCATTGCAATTATTATTATCCGCTCATAGCAAAACTTAAAGAAATGATCGTAAGGAGGAAAAAAAAAAGAATTATATTCTCCCCTCCCTTCTTATTATTAGTAAATCTATATTTTTATTTTTTGGACTAAAATAGTACGTAAAAGCCTTTGTTTCATATGTTCATATTTGATAACATCTTTGACTTTAATACATGTTTAAGCAAAATTTAATGATCTCTTACCTATATATATGTAATACTACAGTATCTAGTTTATTAGAGATGTATTATATGGACCCTGTTATGCAATGATGTGTCAAAGACCAAAAAAATTCAAAATTGAGTTAAGCACGGAATATTGTTCCAAATGCTTTAATTAATAGTATTTTTTTTTTATGAAATATGTCCTAAAAAAATTTATATTTAATGTTACTTGCACAATTGACAAGAAAAATTATATATAATCCAATGTAAACAAAAAACTTTATTGTTGATTTTCTCAAAACTCGATGTTTGGTCTTTGACACACCATTGCATAACAGGGTCCATATAAGAAAAAGAAAAAAAAATTATATTCTCCCTCTCTTCTTCGTCATTCTATTAATCCTTTTTATTTATAATTTAATATAAAAATTAGTTTAATTTTTTTACTTATAGGTGGCAGATTAGTGATTAATTGTATCAATATAGTATACCAGACCACTTTACTCTTGTATTTCATAGGAAAGATAGGAGAAATGGTTGCCATGGTAACAAAATATAAATATTTTCCCATACTTATATTCAAACTTTCTGTAACTAAATATATCTCGACACAAAAACATCTGGTGTGACAAAAACACAGAACACAACTGTCGATTACTGAAAGTAAGAGAAAGTTGTGTGCTGTGCGACCAGTCACACCAGATTTTACCCATGAATGCTGACTGATAATTGTAATTCCATTGGAGGTGTGTTGCGTGCTAATTTTAATAAATTGCTTTTCTGAAAATGGCTTAGACCTCAAGCCGAAACGTCATCCTGACCTCAACACCATTCTAATTAATTAAGGCTTAGAGCCACAAATCTTCATCAATTCATTTAATATAAAATTTTTATTTCATAATAATACAGCTAGTGTTTTTTTTTTTTTTTTTGTCATCTTTTTGTTATTTAAAGCTTTTTTTTTCTTTTTTGATGTATCAGAATTCTTTGTTGTTTATTCTGATATATATATATTCCATTTTTTTGATTTTTATTTTGGTAATTGGTAATTCAATTCTTATTTTTTTTTTTAATAATTGAATAACTCTAAAAACTCTCTTATCTTGTTTAAAAACAAAAAAAAAAAAAAGTTGATTCCCTCTTGTATGAAATTAAAATCAATTTCTCTCTCTATCTCTCTTCTCGTTTGATTACGCAAGCGGCATTTCACTCTGGGTCACCCTATATATAGGTTGAATCCCCTCAGAGAAGAGACCCAGAGAGATTATTTACGGACGGGAGAGAGAAAAAAAAAAAAAGAAAATATGAATGGACATAACTGTAAAAAAAGGAGACGAGACGAGGTAGAAATAATAATAAAAAGGGATGATGTATCAGGACAGGGAATGTCCCTTTTTAGGGAGGGGAACAAAAAATAAAAGGGAAGGAAGCCATGGGGGAAAAATTTTATATCATCATCATCATCATCATCTAAGAAATAAAAAAAAAAATTCTTCTCTTAAAACTCACAAATGATTTGTTTTTCTAAATAATCTTGTTTAATTATTAAATAAATAAATCACACAAATAATTAATTTCAATGCTAATTAAAAAAATTTCAGAAATAATTTAAATATTTTAATATTCACAATAATTAATTATTAAAAATATTATTTTTATTTAATTATTTAAATTTCATTTTCATTCATTTATTTATTAGAAATTAATTTATGTTCAACTTGTCCGAGCTATGACCGACATTTCTTTCATCCAATCAGATAAAAAGACTTATTATTGGCAATAATGATTTAATTGTTAAAAAGAATATTGTTTAAATATTTTATAAAATAATTAAAATTTGAAATTAAATAAATCTCGTTTAATATAAATAACAAAATTTAAAACAATTTTTTAATTAATTTTTGTTATTTAAATAATTTGTGTAAAATAATTTTTGGGTGAAATACCCTAAATTAATTTCACATATATAAATTAAAACAAAAATATTTAATTAATTGCGGGACTTATTAAATAAAATTGGTTGGAAGATTGTCCAATTTTAATTTTAAAGAGCTGTTCAGTTGTTTGTTATAACAGCCTTAACTCGAGCAGCTCTTGGTCGTTACCATTCACTATATTTCTTCTTTTCAAAAAAAAAAAAAATAATAAATAAATAAATAAATTTATTACGACCTGCTTAGAGGCACCATTCCTCGGTGGCTACGTCCAACAAACACAATTCAAATTCAATAACAACAAATAAAACAAAAGGAAAAACAAATCGAATTAACCATTAACAATCAACTTGTTCAAGCATTTCCAACGAAAGAAAGAAAAAACAATTTCTAAGAAATAAATGATTATTTTTTATTATGATAGAGCCATTAAGAAATTGAAGCGGAAGTGCAGGGTAGCATATTCTAATAGAAATAGGTCCCCGAGGGATAAGGAAAAATTTCGAAAGTTAAATAAGCTGTTAGTAGAGAAAAAGAAACTGGCTAGAATAAATTATTTGAATAATTATATAGATAGGAATTCTAGTGATAGGAATTGGTTTAATGTCTATTCATTTCTTAAGGGATTAAATGTTTCGGCAAGTGTCCCTGCACTTTTGGCGGAGGGGGGTGATTTAGTTGAGGATAATGTTTTAAAGGCAAATTTGTTAAATAGGCAATATTCGTCTGTCTTTGTAGCTCCAGAGGTTGGGGAGGTGGTTGTCGAATGTCCTAGTGGAGATCAAATGGAAGATTTGGACATTGTGGAGTCGGATGTAGTCTTGGGTATTAAGGCGTTAAAATCGGGGAAGGCCTCAGGTGAAGATCAAATTAATAGTGACCTCTTAAAATTTGTAGTGGATAGTGTTTCCAAATTTTTGTGTTTTCTATTTAATAGGTGTTTAGAGGAGGGAATTATGCCGCGTGTTTGGAAAAGGGCTTTGGTTGTCCCTGTTTATAAGGGGGGTGATAAGAGCTTAGCTAGCAATTATAGGCCAGTAAGTTTGACTAGTGTGGTGTGCAAAATTTTAGAGAGAATAATAGACTCGCGTATCCGTTCTTATTTAGAGGGGCGAAGATGGTTCTATCATAGGCAACATGGGTTTAGGACCGGTTATTCTTGTGGGTCTCAGTTAGTTTCTTTTGTTCAGGATTTGCAAGATGCTTTGGATAAAAATCAGCGGATAGATGCTGTTTTTTTGGACTTTGCAAAAGCTTTCGATAAAGTCAGTCATAAAATTCTTTTAAAAAAATTGTCCGTACTAGGTTTGTCTGTTAAATTGGTTAGGTTTATTGAGTGTTTTCTTAATGATAGAACACAAATAGTAAAAGTAGGGAACGGTCTGTCAGATAGTGTAAATGTCACGTCTGGGGTGATACAGGGTAGTGTTTTAGGTCCCCTTCTTTTTCTTATATATGTCAATGATTTGCCTTCTTTAGTGCAATCATCAATTAGGCTTTTCGCAGATGATTGTGTCGTATATAGAATAGTGGATGGGGATAGTGATAGGACCATTTTACAAAATGATTTGAACCAAATTGTAGAGTGGTGTAGTTCTAATTCGATGGAACTCAACCACTCTAAGTCAAGTTTAGTTAAGTTTGGTTGTAGAAGTTTGATTTCTTCTGAAAATTATTTTGTCAATGGAAATATTATCAATGAATCTAAATTTTATAAATATTTGGGAGTTCACATTCAGGCGAATTTAAAGTGGGATACCCATATAAATTTTATAGTGAATAAGGCATATAGGAAATTAGGGATGTTTGGGAGAGTTTTGAGAGGTACGTCTAGAGAAGTCAAGTCCAAAGTTTATCTAACTTATGTGAGACCTAATTTAGAGTATTGTTCAATGGTGTGGGACAGACATTCGCAGCAGTTAGAGGGGAAGATAGAAATGGTTCAGAGAAGGGCTGCTAGATTTGTTTTTGGAAAATTTGATAGATTTAGTAGTCCTTCTTTGATGATTAGAGAGTTAGGGTGGGCTAGTCTATTAGAAAGGAGGGAGTGGGCAAAATTGAGGGTAATGTTTAAGGCGTATCAAGGTATTAGGAGTTGGGAGGAGATAACAAGTAGATTTCGCGAACCAAATTATTATAGTAGGGTTGATCATAGGAGGAAAATTCAGAAGCCAAGATTCTTGAAGAATGTAGGTTTGCATTCGTTGGTAGGATCTGGAATTGATTTGTGGAACGGTTTGTCTGTCACTACTTGGGATTATAGTCCTCTGCCCCCTATGATTAAATCTATAATCAATTTTGTCAAGTCCTAATGTGCTAGTTGTGTGAAATTTTTATTTAGTTCTTGATCGCAGAGAATAGTTGAGGTAGAGAGGTCATACCATCCTTGTTAAGGTTTTGGCCAGGTTTTCCTTAACAGCTTAAGGCGAATGTCGGGATGGCTAATGCGACGTTTACTCCTGGTCTCGTGGCTTGCGTGAATTTTTTGATATTGTTTTTTTTATATTTCTTTCGATGGAAATGCGTGAACATGTTGATTGTTAATGGGCATGCATTTCTATTTATTTATTTATTTATTTTTTTTTTTATTTTTTTTTTTTTCCTTTTGTTTTGTTTTGTTTTGTTGTATTTGTTATTGTATTTAAATTTGTATTGTGCTTGTTGGACCTAGCCACCGAGGACTGGTGCCTCTAAGCGGGTCGTAATAAATTTATTTATTTATTTATTTATTTATTTATTTATTTATTTACATTGTTTAATTAATTATTAAGATTTTAATAACAATAAAATTAATTAAATGGTCGAATTTATTTAATTTCATTATTAGGAAAGAATAAATTGTTTACACTAATTTTAATAATTAATATAAACAAATGAATGAATTTACCCTTTAGCATTTTTGAATGGTAACGTTAAAGGACGGTGGGGGTGGCGGTGGCGGTGGCGATGGTCGCCTCAGGGTGCGCGTAGCCCAATGCGCTCTGGCGCTCGCTGTTGGCTCTCATCGGTCGCCTGGCGCCTCTCTCGCTCAGTCGGCTTTGGGACGTCGTCGCGTTGCAAACTATTAGAATGATTTTATTATTTAAACACCATCTGTTATTGTTAACAAAAAAGAAAGAAAAATGTGTTAGTGAATGAGAGTGATTGAGTGTTAAGAGTGTCCGTGAGTGTGGCATGCCACATATGTTGTTGTTGTTATTGTTGTGGTCACAAGTGGCGATGGTTGTCGTTGTGGTTGTTCGGCAATCCTAGCATTCTTTCTTATACGAATACCGTGGGTGGTGGTAGCAGACGGTATTGCAATTGAGGGCCCGAGGGGTGCGGCGCCGGGGTCCTCGGCTGCTTGGCCCTGGTCCCCGGCAGCAGAGGGAGGCTCAGCATCCTCATCAGCATCCAGTCGTGGCCACCATCATCATCAGCAGCAACATTACCAGCATCAGCAGCATGATCAAATCGAAGACCCAGAAGATGCCGCCAAGAAACAGAGTGTCATTGATCTTGAAGAACTTTATGTCTGGCTACAACAATTCGAAGACCCAACTCTTGGCGAGGCTCCTCCTGTCACATCTCCTGGTAAACACACTTTTATATTTCTTTAAAAAAAATTAAACGTTTCGATCTTCTTCATAAATCAAATCAAATAAAATAAAATGACCTATATTTGGATATTCAATTAACACCACAAACAAATAAATATACTCACAAATCATTATTTAGGTTAGATGTCCTGAAAGCCTTTCTTTCATCTGTTGTCGAGTTCCCAAACCTTTTTGGTTTTCAACACGTCGCTGAAACAGAACCGCCTCTCACAGTTTATTATAAGAATATTATTAAGAAAATCATTTTAAATAAATTTTATATATATATATATATATATATACATTCTACATCTCTTGAAAAATTTATTCAATCAAAATAAACAAAAATTAATTAATATTATTATTGATTTATATAATCTTTTTAATAATAATAATATAATAATTTTTTATTTCAATCATAATTTTAATTAAAATTTTAATTAGTTTTTTATATTATACATAGAAACAATATTTCATTATTGACAATAATACTTTATTAATAATAATTTTTTTTTTTAATTATTATCACAAAGAAGCACCTTCCTTTTTCATTTACATAGAAATTTTTATTTATTTATTTATTTTTGTATAACCCTTAGCATTTTTGGATTCATTCCATTTATTTATTCGTCCGTTTTAATAAAAAAAAAGAGCGAGCTCTCTTCAAACTTTTTTTTCCTTTGGAAGAGAGATGACGCTATATATATTATTTTTATTTATCCCTTTTAAAGACGTTAATTTCTTTTCATACAGGAAGACACGAAATCGAAACGTTCTATGAATCTTTTATGAATGAATAAAAAAGAAATAAATAAAAAAAAAAAAAAATGTGGCCAGCATATCTATTTGGCACTTTTAAAAGTCAATAAGTTTCTGATGATTCAATAAATAACGTATTATACCAATATAATAATATATTAATTTTTATCTTTTCTCACCTATATATGTACTAAAAATAATTTTTTTTTTTTACAATCATAATACTTTACCTTTCTATTATCTATCTTTTATTTTCTACATTTGAATCACAAAAGTTGCATCATTTTTTTTTTAACATGAAAAAATCTGAGGATGCTTTGATATTGACCCTCACTGTATGTATAAAATACTTGTCTGAGAAAAAGGGACAAAGCCCGTTGAAAGCGGGTGTCGCGACTAGTATAATAGACTATAACATGTTATATTATTTAGGGTAAGTTTTTTTTTATTCGTTTTAAGGTCTTTTTAGACCCCGTCTCAATTTATTTCAATTGAGAGATTAAGTTGAAATAACAAAAAAAAAAAAAAATTAATTTGACTTTGTGATCTAAACAGCTTTGGTCATTGTTATAAAATTTTAATTATCTAATAATGGGTTTTTCATGTAATAATAATAAATCATTTATTATTTAATAATTAAAATTTTATAACAATGACCAAAGCTGTTTTGATCTCAAAGTCAAATTAATTATTTTTTTCCATTGTTTGTTATTTCTTGTATTTTATATCAATTACTCTCAATAATAATTTACTAGTCGCGTCACCCGCTTTCGTAGGGCTTCGCTCCCTTTTCTCAGACACGTTTTTTTAAACATTCATTTACTGTTAAAATTCATGTATTAATTAATATCTCCCACTCGCCCTTTACCCCAAATGTGCCTGAATCGTATGTATAGTAAGAGGAATATAAATCAACTTGAGAAAAGATAAATCTCTAAAAATTAAATTTCTTTTGATTTATAGAACAAATCTAAAGACAAGAATGACGGAAATAGAAATCGCAAACGAATTGTGATTCAAAATTCTTAAGACCAATTGGTTTTATTTACCTTAATACTTTTTCTTAATTATCCCTCTCAGTTATTGAGTTTAACATGGAAATTTTTATTTGTATCCGGGGGACGTTCCACACGGGCGATCTGATTGAAAAAGCATGCAGAATAAATAAATTTTTGGCCGCCTCTTCAATTAAAATTCTTTTTATTTTGTTTTGTTTAACTCTCAATTAAATTAAATTTGTCCAACAATCAATTAAATAAAATGAATTTGATTGTTTTACTAATAATAAAAGCAATTATTGTAAAAAAAGCTTTTTAGGTTAAGTGTGTTTATTTTATTTTTACGTATTAGCAGGCCAAAGGTAA
>JAKCPI010031246.1:0-15361 GCA_023213315.1 Euborellia annulipes
AGCGGCCACAATTTTAAAGCTATCGACCTCAAATTTTTTTTAAATTAAAGCTATTTAAAATATCTACAACTTATAGAAGCCCTTTTTTTTTGATTTTCGAAAAAAAAATTTTTTTTTTTAGATTAATCGCATTAAATAAAAGATATTTAAAAAAAAGGAGCTCTATAAGTTGGTAGATAATTAAATTAGTAATCATTGTGTTAAAAAATAATTAATTTTTTGCCTTTAATTAATTAGCTGGAAAGTCTAGAATGAAATGCAATTTGTCCCTTGTTTTCCTATGGGGAACACTAACGCCATCTCTTGCCGCCTAGAGGAACTCGGTAGTCAAAAGCTTTCTAACGACTTTTCGAGACGCGCACCTTAAAGTCTCATTGGCCAGAATCGTTTCTTTACAAATCTTGAAAATATTTTATGACCTAGGTCTATTGAAATTTTCTATTTTTTTACTTAAGCCCTGGTAGGGTAAATAAAAGCAAAAAAAGCGATTAAACAAACGTATCAAATATCTTAAGGGGGTCCAGGAGCGACGTCTAAACGTACTTTTAAAAAAACTAGACTATTATAAGGAATTTTTCAATGCGGTTTTTTTAAAATGAATTAAATTCTTAAGAGATTATTGGGACATCGAGCTATAATTTTTTTAATGACTTATTGAAAATTATCTTTATTAATTTTTTTGTTATCAAGCAAATACAAAAAACAATCTGTCCCAATAATCTTTAATTTTTTTTAAATTTAAATATGAATTTATTGTTATTATTAATCAGATATTAATTAAGAAATTTTTAAAATAAGCTTAGATGATTTATTTAAAACTAACTCTCAAATTAGTTCAGCATTCTTGCAATAGATGGCAGGCTAGTCTAACAGCCGATATGGTATTAGCCTATATCTGGCCTATCTTTATATATTTTTATGAGAAGATGGAAAAAGAATTAAATAAAATATATAATTAATTATAGAATAATTAATGGGAGATTTTATTAACTTTTTAATTTTTAATTACTTTCTTAATTCTCTGTTTGCATCTCGGAAACTACTTGACGGATTTTCATTGGTTTTTTTTTTTCAATGTGTAGTGATTTTTTGGGAGAATATTTTTAGGCTTGATTTTATTTTAAGGATAGATAGATAAATAGAATTTACTATCGCAAAAATAAAACCGAAAAATCTTTGAATAACAATAAAGGCTTTGCATTTGGGAATAAAATCGAATTCGAATTGTTTTGTATATTTTATCAATCCCTAAGCGTCGAAATGAAAAGGAGGGATGTATAGCAAGCAAGCATATTCGTAAAGTAATTTGCTAATTATTTCCAAGATCCGAGTTGCATGTCGTCTGAGAGAGACAGAGAGAGAGAAATAAGAGCTAGGAATAATCATTGTGTGTGTAGTATAAGTGAACAGAGGCAACACTAATTATGCTAATTATATTTTCTTTCGCATGTGCATCCCAGGCGGTCTTTGTTTCACTCGCGCGTGGCATATTAATTAAAGTTTGTGGCTGCTGAGGTCCAAGGAGCAAAGTTCGCCTTCTTCTTCTACTTCTTTACGCCCCCCCCCTCCCCCTACCCCACCCTTCTTACTGCGAGCCGGGATTATTTGTTGTAATCAAAAAGTTTCAGAGCTGAGATTCGAGTCAAGGCTGCTGTGCGGCTTTTTCGGTAAAATTCTTTCTCTTAACAATCCTTTTTCTTTCACTTTCTCACAACCCCAAATCCTTATTCTTTCTCTTTTTGGATGGAGCCAAAAATCAACTTCATTTTTTCAATACTAAGAATCCCTCTTAACTTTTTTTTTTTGTTTAACATCGCTTCAAGCAACCTTCTAAAAGTTACGTTCGATCTTTTATATAATTAGTCTTACTATTCATTTAATCAATTATCCGGTATTTTCAAAAAATGTGCCAAAAACCTTTTTTAAGCCAATGATTTTTAAACTTTTCAACACTTTTAATTGTAAGGAAAATTTACAGAGCACCAAAATCACTAATCATAAAACCATCAACAATTTTGTAAAAAAATTTTTCGAAATTTTCTCAAGTTTTTTTAATCATTTGGCCTTAAATGTCGAAAAAAACCTTAAAAAATAATAATTAAAAAAAAAATTGTTTTAAGTTTTTTTGGCATCTTAAAGATACTCACTCATTGACAATATTGACTATTTTCCTAATCTCTAGCCTCTCGGCCACGGAGGGGGTTAGGGGGGGGGGCAAAAAAAGATCATAAAAGAATCTATTAATGAAAATTGTTTTAAGTTCTTTTCTTTTAAAAATTGAAGCAAAAGAAAAAATTTTTCTATTATTTTTTAATGGTAATGAAATAATTATTGCTTGAAGAAGTCTTTTTTAAAGTGAAACTTTTATTTGATGCCCTAGCTCTTCTATCAGCATGTCGCGTTACAGGCCGTGACATCACAAGCCGTGACGACAAAAATAGGAAAGTTGAAATTTAATATATATATGACGAATTATAAAAAAATAATTATGATATTTAATTATTCAATTTTTAAATTGATAAAATATAATTTTTAAAATAATTTAAAAATGATTCAAATATTCAATTACTGAATAAATATTGTTCTCAGTTTTTAACATGCGTCTATTGATTAATAAATAAAGAATTATATATATCATGTGTTGGTCCATGAAGTAATTATGAAAAACATATAACCAAGTATTTATTCATTTAAATAAGCGAAAAATGTAGGTACCGCCGGGAGTCGCACCACGGATCTGCTTATTTAAATTAATCATCTATATAAGATGTTCCTTTCTCGGCACTCTTGGTTGAAATTTAGATGGTAGGTTTTCAATTTATTAATAAAATTTTCATATTTTATTAACAGAGGTTTTTTATTTGGTTGGTTTACAATGCGGGCCGTTCACAAATGTTTCGGCTTTCGCCATCTTCAGAACCTTAAAATTAATTACATTTTTTTGTACAAAGATTTAACATATTAAATATAAATTTTTTTACCTCTTGCATCTTGTTAATATAATCCCAATGAGATATCCCAGAGGTAAATTTCTACTTGTGATTATCTGATTGTTTTTATAAAAGAAAATGAAAATCTTAATTGTAAAATTTCTAGGTTTGAACCATGAAAGTTTCCATTAAAAAATATATACGATTTTTTAAAAATAATGAAATAATCACAAGGAGAAAACTTAATATTTTTAACTTAATATTGTCCCTAATTGTATTTTGACCAGATCACTCATTGAAAGGGATAAACACAATAGATAAAAAATATTCAGGTCAACTAACTTAAATCTATGAAAAGATAAATTCCAAAGATGCATACAAAAAATCTGGTGTGACTGGCGCACAGCACACAACTTTCTCTTACCTTCGGTAATCGAAAGTTGTGTACTGTGCTTGTCACACCAGATTTTTTGTGCCGACATATATTTAGTTCCCGACAGTACCAAACATGAATTCAGATGTAAAATTTATAAGTATGGGAAAATATTTATATTTTGTTACCATGGCAACCATTTCTCATATCTTCCCTATGAAATACAAGAGTAAAGTGGTCTTCAGAAGATTTCAATCACAAAATGAGAATATATATAATTTTAAAGAGAATCTAAAAAATAATTGATTTTTGAATTTAAAAAAAAATCGTTGGAGCAAATTTTGAGAAAATCGAAAAAAACTGAAAAAGTACATCAGTAAAGTACTAGTACTCTTTGGCCGATTTTGATTAAAAGGTTATTTTTCCGGTCCCGGGGGGTGTTTAACTTAAATATAAAATTTCAGCCTCATAGCTCAATTCCTTCATGCTTAAAATTGAACACACACACACCCACACACCCACACACCCACCCCACACACACACAGACAGACCATGTCGCGAAAACCACTTTTTTGGATTCAGGGGACCTCAAAACGTGAAGATCCATCAAAATCTCGACATCGAATTTTTGACATGAATCCAATACTTTCTCTCTATATATATATTACATATATACATAGGTAAGAGAAAGTAAAAAGGATTAACATCCTATTCAATCTATGTTTAAGATAAAAATATTTTTTCTGAAAAAACCGGCCAACTGGTTGTCTCAGCCATTTAATGATCCTGAATTTTGTTTTTGTTTTTTTTCTTATCAATATCCTACAACAACTGAGGAGAAATTTTTCAAAGTAACTTCCAGATTTTTCTAAAATAAAAATATTTTGTTTGCATTTAGGCATAACATCCGAAAATGTTCCCTGAATTTAACAAATAAACCTGAACAAGAGACTGTCAAAAAACACTTATGGGGGACCGGGAGCGAAGTGGTTACGCATATTTTTCCCGATAAGATGGCGTAGTGTGTCAAAAAAAAGAATGCCCGAAAATCAAGTAATTCAAAAATTTGCCAAGAGATGTCAGTGTGGTAGCTAATAATATTTAATGCATTTGGTTGATTTTCATTGATCTTTTAACAATAAATACTTTATAAATATTATGTATCTTTTATAAAAGCATAAAAATAGTTAAATATAGATCAGATATAGGCTAATACTACATCGGCTGTTAGACTAGCCTGCCATCTATTGCAAGAATGCTGAACTAATTTGACGGTTAATTTTTAAATAAATCATCTAAGCTTATTTTAAAAATTTCTCAATTAATATGTGATTAATAATAACAATAAATTCATTTTTAAATTTAAAAAAAATTAAAGATTATTGGGACAGATTGTTTTTTTGTATTTGCTTGATAACAAAAAAATTAATTACGATAATTTTTTAATAAGATATTAAAAAAATTATAGCTCGATGTCCCAATAATCTCTTATGAATTTAATTCATTTAAAAAAAAAAACCGCATTCCTTATAATAGTCTAGTTTTTTTTTAAGTACGTTTACACGTCGCTCCTGAACCCCCGTTAAAGAAAAAATTTCTTTTCGTTTTCAAATTAAATTATAAGCCTATTTTAGATATTTCCGTTGAAATTTGAGATGTTCATATTAATAAAGGAGAAACAAAAAATAACCATTTAGAAAATGGCCTGTTCGTTATCAAACCCTTCATCCCTCCCTCACCCACTAAGATTTCGGGCTTTATTTTAGATTGGACATCTGAGAATTAAATGTTGGCTGTTGTTACGAATAATTAACAAAATAGAATAGAACCCAGGTAGAAATTCAACCTTAAAATTAGCTAATATTAAGCTAATTTTCTAAGTTTAAGCTTAAAATTAGCTAACAAAATTAGCTTAGTTTAAGCTTATTTTGTAACGCTTTTCTAAGCTAGCAGCAAGCTTACCGAATTAGCTTAAAATTAGCTAAAAAAACTAGCTAAAAATAAGGTTGTTTTGTTAGCTTAAAATAAGCTTGAAATTAGCTTAAAATAAGCTTAAAATTAGCTAACAAAACTAGCTAAGGGCAAGGTTGTTTTGTTAGCTTAAAATAAGCTTGAAATTAGCTTAAAATAAGCTTAAAATTAGCTAACAAAACTAGCTAAGGGCAAGGTTGTTTTGTTAGCTTAAAATAAGCTTGGAATTAGCTTAAAATAAGCTTAAAATTAGCTAACAAAACTAGCTAAAAATAAGGTTGTTTTGTTAGCTTAAAATAAGCTTGGAATTAGCTAACAAAACTAGCTAAGGGCAAGGTATGGTATTTTGAGTTAAAAAAAAAAGTATTTGCAAAAAATAAAATTTTTATTTAAAATATTTTTCCAACACAAACAAAAGATATAAAATACATATATATGGACCATTTATTTTGAAAGTGGTGTAAGTCCACTTTTTACAAAAAATGAGAAATCACATAATTTATCAATATATATTTATTTTTAAAACATGCAGTTAATAAATCACCATGTTATATTCTTTATGAAACCAAGCACTTAGCACTGGACCTAAAAATCTAAAAAAAAATATTTAATCATTTAACCTTATTTCTTATTTATTTTATATGTAATAAATATACTTACATAAATGATGAATAGCGTCTTTCAGGGGGGGGGGCAAAAGAGATATTTAAAAAATTAGTTTGCACCCCTCGAATTTTTAAAACACAAATTTAAATTCTAAAAAAAAATTCACGATCCTATCAGGCCTAAAGTTTAGAGTAGACTAACCTGACCAAAGCTGCCTGTGTCCACTCTAACTGTAAATTCTTTTGTTTACAAATGCTTCCCCTTTTTGGGTTTTTCCAGGTAGGCAGGGGGTCTTTTTTTTTAAATTATAAATAAAAGAGTTAAAATTCAAGAATAATATTAGATTACTATTTACACTCATTCTAAGTAATTAAAAAATTTATTATTTAAATTTTATTTCATATACTGATACTCTGCCAAATTTATATTTATTAAGAATAATTATTCAAAATGATTTTTCTCAAATTAAAAATTTTTTTATATACATTTGATAGAAGAGCAGGTGCTATGGAGGGGGGGGGGGAGGGGGTTTGCCTGCGGCCCTGGTCAGTACCTTAAGATAAAAGTAATTACTTATTCGAATACAATACAACCTTATAGTATCAATGGAATGCAAGGTTGCTTTAAGCTAGATATCCAAGATAAAAACGAACCTTGAAATTAGCTTAGAAAACTAGCTAAAAACAAGCTAATAATAAGCTAAAAACAAGCTAAAAATAAGCTAATAATAAGCTAAAAAATAAGCTAATAATAAGCTAAAAACAAGCTAATAATAAGCTAGAAATAAGATAGCAGCAACCTAAGGAAACTAGCTAATAACAAGCTAATAACAAGCTAATAATAAGCTAATAATAAGCTAATAACAAGCTAATAATAAGCTAATAATAAGCTAATATTAAGCTAATAATAAGCTAGAAATAAGCTTAAAAAACTATCTTAGACTCTAAGCTTAAATAAAGCTAATTCTAAGCTAATAACTTGTCCGACTAAGATAAATTTCTACCTGGGAAATACAATCCGGGAATAGTTTCATCAAATGGAGCGTTTGGAAAGGCTATATAATAATACCGTAATACTACTACTACTATTACTACTACTAGAGCCTTATTATTATTTGAACCAACGTTGCTTTGATGTTAGAGAGAGGGAATTAACTACTTCAATTAATTCCATTTATTAAATAAAATATTATTATTGTTAAAATGAGATTAACTCCTTCAACTATAAGATCTAATGAATTTCATTTAATGCCTTTATGTATTCTTCATCGAACAAGCGATTATTATTCCCTTCCAATTTTCGCAATGATAATTTGTTAAAAAAATAATTTTCATCAAAAAAGTGAAAACTTGAAAACTATATAGTATGAAAGCAAAGATAAAAATAAATAAACTACATCCATTTTTACTTTCTCTTATCTCTATGTATGTTAATATATAGAGAGAGAAAGTATTGGATTTATGTCATAAATTCGATATCGAGATTTTGATGGATCTTAACGTTTTAAGGTCCCCTGAATCCAAAAAAAGTGATTTTCGCGACGTGGTCTGTCTGTCTGAGTGTCTGCGAACAAAATATTTCAAGAACGAAAACAGCTAGGGAGTTGAAATTTTATATTTAAGTAAGGGACCTCTCCCTTGGACGTGACAGGAAGCTTTTGAACAAAATCGGTAAAAGAGTACTGGTACTTTAATAATGTACTTTTTCAGTTTTGTTTTCGATTTTCTCAAAATTTACTCTAACGATTTTGATTAAAATTCAAAATTCAATTTTTTTTTAGATGCTCTTTCAAATATATATTCTCATTTTGCTCTCAAATCTCTTATATAAATATATCGTTGGAAACTAAATATATCTCGACACAAAAAAATCTAGTGTGACAAGCACAGAACACAACTTTCGATTACCGAAGGCGTGCGACCAGTCACACTAGATTTTTCCTTTTTTTAAATCTTTTGCAATTTCCTGTAGAAATTTTGATTGATTTATTAAAATTTAATTAAAAAAATATGTACAGGATAAACAGGAAGTTACTTCCGGAAGTCAGTTGGAATTGACGATAGTAAGAAAACGAATTTTTTTCTTTTTGCAAGGAACTTTATAGCTTGGCGACCGAGCGTGCACTGCTTGTCTCAGTTTCAACCCTGAGGGTCATCATCAGGCCTATAAAAAGAGAACAGCATATTCTCATTCTTTATATACATAATAATCAAAGTGGAGACAATTTTTATCTTTTTCTTTTTAGTACCTATATAGGCACATGTCAATGAAAAACAATCACACATACAGGCCATTCTACATTTTACAATTCAACATTTGATCTCTTTGTCTTTTTTTATAATTATTTGGACATTCTAAACAACAGAGCTATTTTTAATCTTTAATCTAATCTGATTCCAGAGAATTATTTTAGTCATTTCATTCACACAGATACAATTAAAACTTTTCACCATTTTACAGAAAATTTTCAATATTTACCACAGATCCAATTGTTTCTTTATATACGATTTGGGTTGCAGAATAAATAATCTCCTCCGGCTAGTCAAATATAAATCTTATATTTTCTTCAATTTAAATAATAAAATACAAATTAATTTTTCGAAACCTCTTAGAATTAATCTAATTGCATTTCTTTTTATTTATAATTATAGATCAAAATTATTTTTTTTTCACATCATAACAAAATAAATAATACCATTAACGATATTTATTTTTTATAAAAATCTGATTATTATTTTGATAATCTTTTATTGATTCTTGTTTTTTTTTTTTTTTAATATTCTTTTTTTAATTAAAAAAATAAAATAAAATTCGAGTTAAATAATTAATTTGATTGTTGTTCGACTTAACCCTCTTTTAAAATAATATCATATGCATGTAATCAAAAAAAAAAATTTAAAAAGTAAACATGCACAGAGGTGTGGGTTTCACCTCTTGTAATAGGAGTGAGGGTTTTTCTGAATTTCAATAAAATTAAGGCCATTCTTAATGAGTAAAGAGGATGGATGATACATTCCAAAATCAAAATAGAGATAATCTTAAAGGTAACCAAGAAGGACTGATCAGAATTAATTGTTGTTATCAGCATATGCCTCCCACCCCCCCTCCCTCCCCCACTCCAATGTATTAATAACGGTCCTTTGGGAAGAGGAGATTACGGTTGGCTATTGCCATCTGCTGCATCTAATTCCAGCTCTGATTGAGTAGAGACAGGCAAACCCTTGCTTGCTATTAATTAGATATTCACCAAATATACAACATCACATGGATTCAAGAGGAGCATTCCAATTAATGTTAATCATGTGCCAATATTTTTGTCAATGGATAAATAGAGAATTTTCAGATGACGACGACTCGACTATTTTCCTGGTTTTTCACTATCCGCAGAAAAAATTATGTGGATGATTCAACAAATTCGGAAACTAATTCGGACAAAAACTTAGGATATCCATTTGCTAAGCGATATAGCTTGTTAAACAAGTCTGCAAATTTTTTAATATTTTGTAGACGAGGATTATATTCTCCTTGGCAGCAGCAGCTTACTCGTCAACTTAGGATGGAGGTAAGTTATTTAAAATTAATTAAAATCAAGATTAATTTTAATTTTGTATTTATTTCTCTTCCAACAGGTCAAGTGCTTTGCAAATTTCACTTTCAAAATTTTTTAATTCCATTTTCAAGACCTGAAATTACAATTTTTTATATGTTACAACGTTAATTTATAAAATTCCTTATTTGATCTTTACAATCTAACTTTTATGTAATACATTTTTATATTTCTTAAGGAATACTGTGTTATCATTTATTATTTATTGATGTAAGTTATAGTAATAAAATAATTAAATCATGTATAAATTTCTCTTTCAAGGCAAGACAAGTCATTATTTTATTTTACCTGTGGTGGAAATCTTCCAAAATATATATCTTATGTATGTGAATGAAGTCCAAATTCAATCTGCCTCTTATTGTTTTGTTTATTATATACATTTATTAGTTATATTTAATATATAATAATGGATCTTTTTTATATATATGTTCTAAAATCTATTAAACAAAAATTAAAATTATATTCATTTCTTAGAAAAGTTTTTTTAGGTTATAAGTTAAATAAAAATTTTTTAAAGATATTAAATTTATACCTTGCATTCAAACAACTTGTATGCCTCTTGTCAAATTAGAAATAATACATATCATATATTTATTAAACAATTGTGATGATCTTTAAAAAATTTTTATTTAACTTATAACCTAAAAAAACTTTTTCTAAGAAATGAATATAATTTTAATTTTTGTTTAATAGATTTTAGAACATATATATAAAAAAGATCCATTATTATATATTAAATATAACTAATAAATGTATATAATAAACAAAACAATAAGAGGCAGATTGAATTTGGACTTCATTCACATACATAAGATATATATTTTGGAAGATTTCCACCACAGGTAAAATAAAATAATGACTTGTCTTGCCTTGAAAGAGAAATTTATACATGATTTAATTATTTTATTACTATAACTTACATCAATAAATAATAAATGATAACACAGTATTCCTTAAGAAATATAAAAATGTATTACATAAAAGTTAGATTGTAAAGATCAAATAAGGAATTTTATAAATTAACGTTGTAACATATAAAAAATTGTAATTTCAGGTCTTGAAAATGGAATTAAAAAATTTTGAAAGTGAAATTTGCAAAGCACTTGACCTGTTGGAAGAGAAATAAATACAAAATTAAAATTAATCTTGATTTTAATTAATTTTAAATAACTTACCTCCATCCTAAGTTGACGAGTAAGCTGCTGCTGCCAAGGAGAAGTCTGCAAAATTTCATTTCAAAGTTCCAATAAGAAATTTCTGTGACGGAAGATCAGATTGGGCCCAAATATTTCTTTCCCAGAAAACACCAATTAGGGCAAAACTTGGGAAACCGATTTGGGAACCGATATAGCTTGTTAAACAAGTCTGAAAATTTTCATTTCGAAGGTTCCAATAAGAAATTTCTGTGACGGAAGGTCAGTTTGGGCCCAAATATTTCTTCCCAGAAAACACCAATTAGGGCAAAACTTGGGAAACCAATTTGGGAACCAATATAGCTTGTTAAACAAGTCTGCAATTCTATTTCAAGAAGTGATGATAACGTTGAGAGGAAGGGCAGAAGCAGCCAAAAAGAAATAATTCTGAATGTTACAACAATTTTCCGGAGACGTTTCGGTCCATTTATTAGAGTCCTTTTGTGCTCAGAGTTAGTCTATATCATATGTTTGGTATATAAATATGTTTTAAATTGTTGAAAATTGAATATGTATATTGTTGAACTGGCATACAATCATTGACAATAGTCACCCAATAGAGTGAATTATATGAATTTCATATAACTTGGTTATTTGTATATATTCAAGGAGATTCAAAAGTCCTTTAGGAGAAAGAGGCAAAGAAATCTTAGCAGATACAGCATAAATAATGAGAATAGAATTTCACATGTCGTATGCCAAGAGAGTAGTGGCGTGGCGAGGACGTCGTACGACATGGGACTCCTCGGACGACAACGTAGAGGAGCACCCAGGATGACTTGACTTCATCGGGTCAGGAGAGACATGACCGAGCTTGGCCTGTCGGAGACAACATCATTGGATAGAGGAGAGTGGAGGGGGAGGGTAATGTCCGCCGACCCCGCACCGCGGGATTAATAATGGCGAGGACAGAAGAAGAAGAATGAGAATAGAATTTCTCCAAGTTTTTATTCGCAATAGGCGTATTTATAAAGTTATAAGTCATTTTGAAAACAAAATCAGTTACTAGGCGACTGTTTGATGGAAAATTGACAGGCTGGTCACAAGTTTCGATTGAAACTATTCAATAACCGGCACTCTGTTCGTTTTCCGACACACACAATCAACTAGTCACTACAAATTTTTTGTACAATGCCCCGGAGTTGGTTTTTTTGAGACTGTCCTCTACATCAAACGGTAATAAATATATTCCATAACAATGCCTTCTTTTTTCTCGAGCCCCCAAATCCAGAAAAGGTTTTTTGAATCACTCTATATAAAAATTGCAAGTTTACACTTCTCCTGTTGGCACTACTAGTAAATTGCAATTCTTTGAGTGTATCCATTTTAGGTCGTTAACTCGATTATTCCAATTAGGTCTTCCTTGTATAGTATTGGAGAAGGAAAGAAAGTGATATCTTCCTACGCGCTATCTCAGAGGTCCTTGGTCCCAAGGTCGGTGCGACAGAGAGATAGTCACTCCGTGGGTTTTTCTTTGGTCATCCATCGTTTTACGATCAAGAAGGGGGGTTCGATGCCCGACACCGCCCTTGTCCTCCTCCTCCTCCTCCTCTTAGATCATGTTTCTTTCTAATCTTGAACTTTTCATGATTCACGAAAAATAATAACATACTACTTGTTTCTAAAAAAAAAAAAAAATAATAAACTATTTGTCATCAAATTGGATAAAATTTTATAACACAAATTTAAATTTTGATTTTAATGGTATTTCTGACTACATTTTGAATATACTTTTCTTTTAATGAACCCAAACTATAATGTTCTGGATAACGGTATGAACGCCAACGCAATATTTCGCCCCAAACTCGTAGAAACGTCCAAGTATGACGTCACCCATTTCAACTACAGTCAAAAAACTGCTTCATATATTAACACAATTTAACAACATCCTGTAATCGTTGATACTACGTAACTTAGCATTAATTAATTTTATACAAGAATATGATAATTCAAAAAATGTTTGGAGTATTTTATTATAAAATACAAAGTTTTATATGCAACCAAATAAGTTTCTCGCCAATTTACTTTGAGACTTTTAAAAACCATGGAAAATCAAAGACTAGTACTATCAGATGAACGCAGAAGAAATCCCGGACGTCTATATTAGATTCGTTTGCAACGTTCCCGGGGATCAGCACATAACAATAATCCTATTATTCCATAAATTAAATAAAAGAACAAAATATTATAATGGGAGTTTATTTGTTTAACCTGTTGACGAGGAGGGAATCAGATTATCTGTACGGAATAGTGGCTGTGAGATATATAGATGGATAGGAGGAGCTGCCAATAAATAGGTTCCAATCACCGGAGACGTTTCGGTTTGGAACCTGCATACAGAGTCTATTTATTGGCAGCTCCTGCCCATAATTATCTCTGTATGCAGGTTCCAAACCGAAACGTCACAGGTGATTGGAACCAGCATACATAGTCTATTTATTGGATGTTCTTGGCTTATGGGGAACCAGATTATTTTTTTCGAGAGGTTCTTGATGCGGGATCATCGATTGCAGGAAGGAAGCTTGTGTTATGGGGTTGCGAGACCAAAGGTCAAAAATCCCGAAAGAATTAGGCTGAGCAAAATTATTTAATTTGGAAATTATACTTTTGGTCTATTCAGCGAAATTAAATAAAGTAAGTTTGCAAATTTATACATTCGAATGGAAAATACGTCCAACCTAACTCTTTCGCTGGCTCATGAATTTTGGTCTCGCATAAATACGAATCGACGACCGGAGCCCGGGCCGTTTACCCGCAAACCTGGAGCTCGTCACTCGCATCTCTAGGACCCCCTACATTTTGAATAAAACCCAAATTACCACAAAACGTCTCTTTTGAATACCCTAAAACTCCCTTTCTCGCTAACGGCCATCTAACCAGCGACGACAACGGGCATCCCGGAGGACAACAACAACGCTCAACACAACACCGCAACATTCCGATCGTCCTTGTTGGTGAGATCTGTGAGGTTGTGGAACGATGTATTTGTTGTTGAATGACCGTAGAAAGACAAGTGAGTGAAAATCTGAATTCTGTATTCTTAACTAGTTTTCTTTAAGCATTGTATATTCTTTTGCCTCACAATAAAGCAAAATCTATCTATGCATGTGTGGTTTTAGCCAAAAAATTGAGAATATTTGGAGAGATCTTCCTTCCAGTTTTTATCGTAAACTTGCAGTTGATTCAAAGTAATTTAATAATTTCTTTTCTTTTTTGTTCCAGGTGAGTGTTGACTTCTTATTCATTCTGCATCTGTAAGTCTTTATTTCAAAAAATACCTATGAGGTCGGTAATTTTTATGCCAAACACTCTGCACCAAGATAAAAGAACACTGTATTGAAAAATTGACAATTGAAACTAAACATTCATTTTTTAATTTAAAAAAAAAAGAAGGATGAAAGAAAAATAAATTGATCATACATACTTGAGTGATGATAGAGAGTATAGAAAGAGAATAAATGGCATCCACTTTAGAGAGAAAATATTAGATCGGCGATAGATGGATAGATAATTAACTCTCTCTTTTTCTTCCAACATAAGAGAGAGAGACGAATAGTTATTATCGGTTATCTGTGATTAATGCCCTATGGCGATCATTCATCTCTAGAATTTGAAGGAGGAGGAAAGTGGAAGGAATCTCTCTTAAGATTAAAATGGATTTGTGCTATCCATTTCGTATGGAACTTCCGAAAACCGATATTGGAGACAAGTGGCCACATCATTTGGTTAGCATGATTCTTCTTTTAATTTTTTTTTCTATTTTTGACATAATTTTTCGCATTGTTTTGTATCAATAATTTTCATTTTAAATCTAATAGAAGATAAAAAAAATTACGTTTCATCTGTTAATTTTTGTCAGCATCTATGTGTTTTAAATACCTTTAAAAGCCCAAATGGAAAAATAGAAAATTTTTTTATTTATTCTACGTAAAATTAAATAGGTTAAGAATGTTAATTGTTAAAAAACGTTACATTTTTCTGTACTCTTTCTGGCTCAATAATGTATGAAAAACTGAACTTAAACAATCACAAAACAAACAAGAATACAGGGACTTTTGACAAAATTAACGAGGAAAATTTTGTATGAGAATTTATGTTTTGTAAATTTGCATAAAATCTTAATCTGCAACCAAAAATTAACATATGAAACAATAATTTTTTGTCCGTTCTTGGCTTCAGAATATTTGGTAGTTAGAATTAGGGTTTCTATATAAATCATTATAAAATAGAATAAAGCCTATTAAATGACATATGTAGTAATAAATGTATTTGTTGCCTTGTTCGTCTCACACTACTCTTGAAATGATGTAAAAGAATATTAACATATGAAACATTTTTTTTTTTTTAGTGATTCACGTAAACATTTTCTCCTGAAATATATCTCAAAAGAGTATTTTTCTCCCCTTTTTGTCTACACTAATGAAGAAAAATTTGTTTTTCCTTGTATTATTAAGTTCGATTGATATGTTGTTGTTGTTTTTTTCGTTTGTGCGTTAGTAATTATTTCTGCGGGATTTCTTTATCCTTTCCAATTAATTTTTTTATCCAAATATTCAATAAAACGATGGATAAGGAACATTAAATTGTATTATTTGTAATATCAGTAACTTTTTAACTTATTTCTTATAATAAAAAGTCCCTTTTTTGTATTTACTTTTGAAAAAGAATTGTCCTAGATTTC
>JAKCPI010031247.1:0-25368 GCA_023213315.1 Euborellia annulipes
ACCAAGACCAGACGTGTCCACAACTTTTTGTTCCCGTTCTGCTAGAGAGAGAGAGAGATAAGACCTTCGCTTCATCTCCCTCAATCCCACGGTTAAGAAGGGATTTCTAAACCACCCCTTGTTAACACTTATTGAATGAATGACACAAGGACTCTATGGGAATAGGAAAAAAAAAAAAAAAGAATGGCACAATACACTTTTATGTTTAAGCATTGTTTAAATTAATAATTCCAAAGAACAAAGATTACAAAATAAGAAAATTCTAACAGAAGACAAAGAAAATAAGTCCATTACGTCAACCAACTAATTGTCGTGGCTGCTGGAATGTTGAATTTACATACACATTTCGAAAAAAAAAGAATTTATTTATACTATGATGATTAAACGTAGAGTAATTTAATTGGGGTATTTAACCGGATTGGAGATTAACCGCCACCCAATAAATCTCTAAATGCATTGTAACGAGCTTATTATTGTTATTAGCCTAATTGGATTTGATAACTAATTAAAGGAATTGATCCTCTAGAAAGAAAAATAAATATTCTTAGGTACGTGTACATTGTAGAGTAAAAGCTAGCTTGATTTATTTCCACGCATTCATTATTAAAATTTAATACAGTATATTTCTTTTCTTTTAAATTCATTAAAATTATTAATATTTTATTTCAACAAAACTTTTCAATTATAAATATTTTAAATTATATATTATTACAAATTTTTTAAAATTAAATTTCAAAATAATTATTATATTATTAAATAAAATATAGTAATTGAATCTTTTAATTATTGATATGATTGAAAAATAAAATCAATAACGAAATAATATTAATTATGAGGAAAAGAAATAAACACGAACAGCGAACAAACAAGAAACGAAGGGTGTTAGAAGTTAGGTTAGAGAGACAGAAATATTTACTGATCTTTTGAAATAAATTCATAATGATGACTTCAAATCGAATAAAAACATTTAAGGTTCTAAAGACTATGATCGTTTAGTAAATAAGATAGAACCAATAATAAGGGAAAAAAGATACTCAATTCAGATTGTCAAAAGCAGCTAGAGCAACTGCTCTATTTGATCAGTCAAATAGAGCGAGATCACTCTAGAGACAAAGTCTCCGAGGTGTGTCTACTCTAACTAGATTTATGTCAATCTCGCTAGATCTTTGACTTAATCTAGCTAGAGTGCTCTCAATGGTGTGTCCATTTGTAGATTGAGTCTCATATAGCTCTAGCGAGACCAAATCTAGCAAAAAAAGTCTACAGTGTACACGTGCCTTCTAGGGCTGGTTGCTTCAGTTCTAATCTCACGGAAAACTTGTTTCAAGTGCCATCAGAACAAAATAGGTGTTAAAATATCAGGCTCTTTGTCATTTGCTTGAAAATTCTCTTTACTATTTGGAGGACGAATTGTTCCTGATGATGAGTGCGATCGGCACTCGAAACGCATATTATAATAATCCAGCCATCAAGAAACAATTTCATAATTCTCATAATTTCTTTTTTTTTTTTTTTTTTTTATTAAACTCTTAAAAAGAAAAAAGCAAAAAAAAATGATGGTTTTATTTTTAATAAAAGAAGCCGGGCATATTGATAACATTTTAAGAAGAAGTTTGAGGAGGAGGAGGAGGTGATATTTTATGCTCCACTGGATAGAAACAATGCAAGAGAGAGAATAAATCTTTTCGACGGCAAAAATATTTGAAACGAATTGGAAGATAATCAATAAAAAAAAAAAAAAAAGAAATGGGTTAGTTACTTAAGGTTGTTCGGACATTAAAGCACTTTTTTTAGCTTAAAAGCTAATTTTTTAATATGTTGTTAATCACTATCACATACGTATAAAATAAAATTTTGAAGCAGATCTGACGTATGGTTATCGTGTAATTAATTTTAAAAAAAATGAAATTTAATATGTAGTATATGAGGAATGTCGACAAAACGCACACATATCGAATTATATAGCCACTTCTGCAATAGATAAAAAAACAAAAAACTTACATTTTTATCAATTCACTTCCGAGGAATACGTTAAACATAAAATCAAAAGTTTCTGCCGAAGGCTTTTAAAGATATTTTAACAAAAAAGTCAAAAAATTCTCCAAAATGACAGTCGCCAATATTTAAAAATAAGGAAGCCGTCAGACCAGTCTGGCAACATCGCATAAAATAATACTCTTTTCTCACTGTCAGATACATTTTTTTTCCATTTTACGATATTTTTTTCTCGCAAATCGTCCATTGTGTTTAAACTGATGTGCATTAATCATTGTAATATATTAAATTTAAGGCGTTTAAGATTTAAAATAAACAGCTGATGAATACAATGTTGCCAGTTCTATATTACGTGAAAAACTGCTCAAGTCAAAAGTCATTCATTTATTACTTTTGGTAATTAAATTATTAACTTAATCCAATTATAAACTATGATAGGTCACGACTAAATTATAATAAGGAATTTTGGCATTCAAATTTATAATTTTATTTAAAAAAAAAAATTTAGATTCTATTATGACTTACGATGTAGGCCTACTATCCGAACAACCTTAAGGTAAGGATTTTTTTTAACAACTTGCAGGGCTCCCGACCTAATCGTTGTTTGGGTTTTTTTTTAAACATTCACACTTTTTCTCATTCAAACTCACATTCACACACACATTCACGCAGTCTTTTCGGCAACTTAGGCCATATAAGACTTTGACGATAACCGTTGTAGAGAATATATCTATTGTGGGGTCAGGCATTTCTATTTAAGCCATCTGGTATCCAAATGGCTTAAATAAAATCATCGAACTGCCTGGGTCCGAACCCGCGACGTTTGGTATAGGAGGTAGGCGCGCTCTACTACGCCAAACCCGGGGGCCCTACCCGGAGCTTCGAACTGTTTGGTTTTTGACTGAAAAAACCAAAATGACACTAAAAGAACGAAAGAATCATGAACGAAGAGCAAATGTCAAAAAAAAAGAACTATAAAGTTCGTTCTCCCCAGAGAGCGCTGGCTTACACTTCAGTGGTTTTTTTTTTGACATTAGCTCTTCGTTCATGATTCTTTCGTTCTTTTCGTTCGGACTATTTGTTTTATCGCTTTTTTTTAATCTAAAAGAAAATCTAACTGCCAAAAGAGAGTATAATAGGCACTATATACCGTATCTATAACTGCACCGGACCGAAATCTACTATACCACATAAATTCGGCAAGATAGGTATCAAACAGGTAAAATGAAGTGAATGAGATTGACTTTGAGGAACGAGAAGTCCTATTATCTAAGCTGGCAGACGGTTATTTTCTTTCTAATTGTAAACAATTTTTTTTCAAGGCATATTATGTTGAATATTATCATGGCAATTTTAAATTTTAATTCAAAGAACGAATCACAACGTGAAGAACGAAAGAATCATGAATGAAGCAAGTTAGCGCTCTCTAGTGGAAGCGAACTTTATAGTAAAGATTAACGCTGATGGTAGGTAGTCCACACAGAAACGTTAATTTTTGAATGAACAATAAAATAATATTTTAATCTAATGTCCTCCTTGGAGAATGACAAAAGAGAGTATAGTAGACACTATATACCGTATCTATAAAGTGTCATTTAATCCCCTCCCCCAGACAACAATACCCCCTCTCCCTCCCCCCTCTTGGTTTAATTAAGGAAACGTCGTTTTTATTGGTGCTTAAAATTTGCAATTACACGAAGGATTCGCATAAATCAGAAAAGAGAGAGCAGCAATCTAGTGGTGGGATTAACCAGAGGTCAAGATGGCGTTTTGTTGTAGGGATTTAGGAATATAAATAGCATCAGTCCCTTTCTTTATCCTATTATTATTATTATTTACATTCATGGCTTTAAATAATTACTTAGAGGGGATAAAAATTTAATCGATCTTTGCGTTTAATTATCATAATGGAAGGAACACAAAAGGAGATCCCCCTCCACTTGGGACTCAAGAATCTATTAGGATAATCATTCTAGTTTTAGTTTAATAATAGCCAAAGCTCTCTCTCTAAACATTGGCTAAGCAAATTAAAAATATTAAATTCAATTTAATAATTGAAAATTTATTTTTACTTACTGTTTTCAAAAGAAAAGTCCATTTGTATTGAAATACAAACTAAAAAAGAAATATTACGTTGTTATTTATTAAAATAAACAAAATTTCCTCTTTTATTTTGTATTATTATTTCTTACCTTTAGGATAAAACAAATTTGAATTGATAATTTACGTATTTAAACAGAAAATAAACAAATTACGTATATTTTATGATAAAAAACTAATTTAATGACTTTTAATTATTGCCAACAATCAAGTATTATTATTACAATCTTTCATTATTTATTAATAAAATAAAATATTGTTTTGTTTTTTAAATTTTATTTTTCAATACTCATTGAGTTTATAATCAGCGTTCTTTGAATTAATTTTTTTTTTTTTTTTTATTTGAAGTCAAAAACAAACAGAATGGAACATGGTAGACATGTTTGTACTTATTTGCATAGTAAATATAAATAGATATGTATCTATAAATCTATTTTATTCAATCAATATGAGACAAATCAAATATCAAATAGATTTTGCTTGATACAGACATTTATTTATTTATTTATTTATTTACATAACAAAAGATATCTTTATTTATTATTTGAATAAGAAATTTGCTGACTCGTTTGAAAGTTTTATCTAAGATAAATTGTTTAATTATTTTCAATTAAAATTATTCCTTCACAAGATGTAGATTATATATAAATATATATATAACTCTAATCAAATAAGCCGTTATTTATTTTGGTGTTTCTCTCTTTTGTTTCAGGTGAGTTGATTTTTTCTTTGAATCTCTTCATAGGCGATTTATTTATGTAAGTGTTATCAATTATTTATTAAATAATTATCACCATTTAAGAAAAAAAAAACTTTAAATTATTTATTTAAATTTTAATGCAATAATTACTTATTGTTCAAAGTTTATTTTTTTTTTTATTTACAAATGAAATTATCTACGACAATTCTCGCTTATTATTGAAGACTAAACTTTTTAATGAATTTATATTATTTTAATTATAACGTTAAAATTTAATCCTTAGCTCTGGTAACTCGTACACCACAATTTCTTTGAATATTGAATTTTTCTAATAATTTTTTTGCGCTTTAGGAAATATGATGTAGACACCAAACAAAAAAAAAAATCTTATTTTCTTTTGAAAATTTCATATGCGATTTACAAGATGAGTTTTTTTTTTTTTGAATGGAGATGAAATTTGTTTCGGATAAGTAGTTGTTGTTGTTGTTGTTGTTGTCTGATGGCGTCTGTTGTTGTTGTTATGCATCGAAACAAACCTCTTTTCTCACTCGACCATTTCCGTCTCTAAGATGTTTTGTTTGAATAATGAATGGCTCTCTCTCTCTTCTCTCTCTCTCTCGACTCTTCTTGTCAAATTTCATCTCTTCTCTTGCGCAAAAAAAAAAAAAATAATTTACATAATTATTGTATATACGAATAAAGAAAAAAAAGAAGAAAATTTAGTTTTGATTTTATTGAATTCAATTAGCTTTTTTCATTCAACGTTTCGGTCCCTCGAACGCAACCTTCTTCAGTAGTTATAACATTCTATTTTGAAATTATCTAGGGAATTGAATTTTTAGTAATTTTAACGTTTTTATTGTCTTGTGTTTGGGTAAAATTATTTGAAGAGGAATATGAGGATATATACTTTAAAGAGCAACTAAAAAATAATTTTTAATATAAATCAGCCAAAAAATTAATTTCCCTCCGATTTCTGGGAAAACGTTTTTCACCCATCATCAGAATAAAATTTTCCCGAAACGTTTCGGTAATTGTTGAAAATCGAAGGCTTTAATTTTTTCGCTGATCTTTGTAATAACAACATATCTGATGTAGGGAAACTTTATATATCCCATGAGGGAAACTTTAGTTTAAGGAAACTTTATATATCTCATGAAGGAAAACTTTATATATCTTATAAAGGGAAACTTTATATCTAATGAAGGGAAATTTTATATATCTCATAAAGGGAAACTTTATATCTAATGTAGGAAAACTTTATATATCTCATGAGGGAAACTTTAGTGTAAGAAAACTTTATATACATGTATATTATGAAGGGAAACTATATCTTATGTAGGGAAACTTTATATATCTAATGAAGGGAAACTTTATGTATGTATATATATATATATGCGAAGATAAGTTTTCTCGGGTTAAGTCGCGTGGGGTGCTGAGATTTACTCGACGTTTCGGCTCTCCTTTTGGAGCCATTTTCAAGAGAAGGAAGTTAGGAGGTAATGGTGGAGGGGTTGTTTACGGGGTCGCAGTCTTCCTGGTCCCCAGGTCAATTTGGTGGATGACTCAGAGGCGTGGATTGGTCTCTGAGAACTGGAGGAAGGTTGGGTGTGTGTAATTGTGTTCGGTTTAGGTTGACTACGGGGCCTCAATCTGCCTACTCCCCAAGTCGGTGTGTTGGTGGTGTGTTTGGTGGATGCCTCAGAGGTCTGGATTTGTCTCTGAGGAATGGACAGTGGTTGGTTCTGTGTAATCGGGTTTGTGTTTGGTTTGGGTTGACTTTGGGGCCTCAATCTGCCTCTCCCCAAGTCGGGGTGTTAGCTCTTGGTTCCCGGGGTCTCAACCTGCCTACTCCCCAGGCCGAGAGTTACGGAAACCTTCAAGAACATATATATATATATATATATATATATATATATATAATGAAGGGAAACTTTATATATCTCATGAGAGAAAATTTAGTGTAAGGAAACATTATATACATGTATATCATGAAGGGAAACTATATCTACTGAAGGGATACTTTATATATCTAATGAAGAGAAACTTTATTTATCTTTTGAAGAGAAACTTTAAATATCTCTTTCAGAAAATCGAAAAAAAAAATAACTGAAAAAGTACATCAGTAAAGTACAAATACTCTTTGGCCGATTTGATTCAAAAGCTTACTGTTACGTCCCATGGGGATGCGTAACTTAAATATCAAATTTCAACCTGGTAGTTCTCTTCGTTCTTGAGATATTTTGATCACATACAAGACCACTTTGTGGACTCAGGGGGCCTCAAAACATATATTTGTATCAAAATCTCAACATCGAAATTTTGACATACATAGACATAGAGAATGTGAAAATGACAACTTTGTTGACTATTTTTCTTTTCTATTAAAATGCAATTTACCAGATGTATCCATCATATTGATTGATAACACTTTTTTATTCATTTCTTCAATATTTATAATCAATTTCAAATTACAACACGCCAGCGAGAAAAGAATATTTATTCTCTCATTTACTTACTTCTATTTTTTTTTATTGGACTTTTACTTATAAAAAAAAGTTTTCAAAGTTTTAATCAAAAAAAAAAAATATATATTTCATCATCATATAAAAAGTTTTCCATTCATTTATAAGATTAACTATTCATTTTTAATAATTTATTACCTTCTTATACGATGATATATAAAGGGATAGGAAAAGAGGTAAATGCGCGAATAGAAAGAAGATCGATAAAAAAAAAAGTTTTTTATAATGATTAATTTTGAACACAAGACGATCTAGAAGTTTTTTTTTTTAATCTTTAAAATCCAACCTATATGATAATTAAATAAAGTAGGGACGAAGCCAAAAATAAATTTCGTATTTATTTAAAAACTAAGTGCCAAATAGTTCAGCACTCTTGCAAAAGATGGCAGGCTACTCTAACAGCCAGCATTATCAGATCATTTATAAAAGCCAATCTTTAGGGCGGTCTTGTTTACGTGCTTAAGTCTAACTCCATGAAGAAAGATTTATTTGAACAAGTCGAGCTAGTTCGTTTATGATTTCATAAATATTACTCAAGTCCGAGCTTCAATAAACATTGCTTCGTCAAGTCAACTACTTCGGCTATGTTCGTCTGTCTGTCTGTCTGTCTGTCCGTCCGTTTGTCTACCTTCTCGAGATTACAGTAAAATTATTTTCATTCAGAAATTGCTATAACTTTTTGACTTATTAATTCTTAAAGTTACGATTTCTTCTATAGGAAATGTATAGAGAAATATAAATTATGTATTCTTTTCGATTGTGTATTCCATGAATGTAAACAAATCATCAAGCAGGCACTGGATTGGAATAGTAATGATAATTTTTTTTTTTATAATTAAGAAAAGGCGAGGGCTCACTGCAGGCGGGCCCTAGCCAGCGCGGCTAGGCCGAAGGCGGGCTCCGCGGCTAGTAATTGTAAATTTTATCAAAATAAACAACAAATATTTGAGCAATCACAAGCCTTGGAGTCTGAGCTACAGGGAAGCAGATGAAATCCCCTTTGTTATTGTAACATTGTTATTGTATTATCATTGTTGCGAAGCCAATGATAATATAAACAATTACATCCCGAATATATTCTTGTTGAAATGCTTAAAATTTAAAATTTTAAACCTCTTCCTTCACTGTTGTCAATCTCTTTTTTATTACTTTCTCTTACCTATGTATATATGTAATATATTGTATATATAGAGAGAAAGTATTGGATTCATGTGAAAAATTCGATGTCGAGATTTTGATGGATCTTCACCTTTTGAGGTTTGTGAACTGTGCTTGTCACACCAGATTTTTGAATTTACTTTCCTAGCTAATTATAAAATAGTTTTTTAAATTTTTAACCTCCGCCAAATTTTTTTTATAGTAAATAGTGATTTTTAAAATGAAACTTTTATTTGATGGCCTCAAATTTTTTCGTCCTTCTATCAGCATGTCACGTTTCAAACCGTGACGCTACAAGCCATGACGTCACCGGTCACTCACACCAGATTTCTTTACTACGTTACGACATTTATATTTCATCTCTTCTCTATCCATATAATTGACAAAAATAGGAAAGTTGAAATTTAATATATATGACGAATTATAAAATAATAATTGTGAGATTTAATTATTCAATTTTTATTAATTTTAATTACCTATATCTATATTTTATTTTAATACTTTTGTAAAAACGCGATTTTAATACCCATAATCGAATAATTTTCAGTTGAACGCCTACGATTCGAAAAAAAAAGTTTCACTTGCATCGTGGTTTCTTAAAACCACACAATGATTTTTTTTTTACACTTTAACATAAGAGCAAGTAAAAAACTACTAAATGGATTCTAATAGAAAACACAGCATCCTTTTTTTAAATACTCAAGAATATTGGCTTAAAGGGGAGAATGCGGGAACAGTAATATATAGTGTGTGTGTGTGTGTGTGTGTGGTTGGAGGTAGTAGTAATGGTAGTCTACATAGTAAGGAACTCTTCTTGTTTACTCAGTTGGCCTCTTGGCGTTTAATCTCTCTCTCTCTCTCTCTCTCTCTCCCGCACTTTATGTTTGACATTCAACACGAACGAAGGATATTAAAAAAAATCTGGTGTGACTGGCCGCATACAGCACGCCACTTTCTCTCACCTTCGGTAATTCTAAGTTATGTTCTGTGTTTGTCACTCCATAATTGTTGTGTCAACCTAACATATATTTTGTTATATTTGCACCTCTATTCTTCCCTGAGAAGTACAATGTTGGCTTTGTATTATAATTTACATTTTAAAATAAGAAAATAAGTTTGTAAAATGAATAAATATTTATATATTGACTTGATAATGGTCATCTTGATTGACCGAAACTGTTGCAATCTGTCATCTGCTAATGAAATTTCTGAATAATAATTGTTTTAATATACTTCTAGTACAGTCGACGCCACAGGTGCCTGATGTTCTCGAGAGTGATGCCCTTGAACTTAGGCAACCAAAATCCTTAGTCGTTGTAATTATTATCTTAAAGTATTGGTTTGATTGAATAAGTTCAAGACTTCACATTCGAGCACATCAGGCATTTGTAGTGCCGACTATACATACAACCAGCAAATTTAAAGTGGAATCATATGCTGCTTATGTGAGTGATTTCTTGGATTTAAAAGATCATCGAGGATCATCCCCTAATTTTTTTTTTTTTTTTTTTTTTTTTTTTTTTTTTTTTGTTCAGTTTGATTTTAATAAAACTTGAGCTTAACCTTCCTCGAGGTGAATAATAATCACAAATATTTGAGGTATTTTCACCTTGAAATTGTTTGAAGCACACTCTTGTACTTCAAAGGAAATCTAGTCCATGGAAACAAAATATAAAATTTATATAGGGAAATAGAGAAATAAAAGAGCTGTAAACAAAAAATGACAAATGAAACGGACCCAGATAGTGTCAAAAAAGTTCCCGGAATTGGTTAATAAAGATTTATTGAAAGTATACATTCTTAATATCCTACAAAATACTCTCCTCCTGCATCTACACATTTATTCCACCGTGCATATCATTGTTGGAAACACTCCTGAAGGCCTTTCTTTTAAAATTCTTTAGCATTTTCAATCACCTCTGAAGAAACAGCAAAACGATGCTCAAAATTGTAACAGGTTGTGACCTTCGGGCGAAACTACAAAATAGAAATCAAAAACTTGGACAGATGTTGGATGTTTTTTTTCTGATTACCGTAGTTTGATTCATTATGAATTTATTTCTTAAGGAAGAACAAATAAGAGATCAGTTAAGACGAAGATCAAGGAAAACGAACAGGATAATGCCCACATCGATGCCTAATGGTGAACCAATACCTTGCCAAGAATAATGCTATCATTCTGAAACACCCTCCATATTCTCCTGATCTTTCACCAGCAGATCTTTACCTGTTTGCTGAAAATGGGCATTGAAGGGACATTGTTTCGCTGTTTGAAAATACGATGGGGCGGCTGAAAGAACCTTCAGGAATGTTTCCAACAAATGTATGAACGGTAGAATAAATGTGTAGATGCAGGAGGAGAGTATTTTAAAGGAAAATAATGTAAGAATGTCATATATACTTTCAATAACCAATTCCTGGAACTTTTTGACCTTATCTGGATCTGTTTCATTTGTCATTTTTTGTTTACAGTTCTTTTTTCTCTAATTCCCTATATAAATTTTATATTTTTAATTCTAATATTGATATAAATATACACAAAAATATGGCGTGACAAGCACAGAACACAACTTTCAATTACCGAATGTTGAACAATTGTATGAACAGTAGAATAAATGTGTAGGTGCAGAGGGGGGGTATTTTAAAGGAAAATAATGTAAGAATGTCATATATACATTCAATAAATTTCTATTAACCAATTCCAGGAACTTTTTGACCTAATCTGGATCTGTTTCATTTGTCATTTTTTGTTTACAGTTCTTTTTTTCTCTATTTTCCTATATAAATTTTATATTTTTAATTCTAAAATTGATATAAAAATATGGTGTGACAAGCACAGAACACAACTTTCAATACACCTGATACTACAATTTATAATTCTCATAAGATTTAAAAAAAAAAAACCTTTTTTTGGGGATAATGCAAAATCTCTCTCTCTCTTTTACTTTTAATTATATTGACCCACATTGTGTGTGGGTGTGTCCATTCAACTACTACATATTATTAATTATTCCCTCTGAGGCTTAATTTTTTTTTTTCTTTCCCTCCTTATAATCTACAAATTTACTCTCTTTTTTTAAATGCGAATTTAAATATAGACAAAAAAAAGAGAGATAATTATTCTATTTTTTAATTAAATATCAACCCATAATAATAGTCGATTTAATAAAAACTCCCTTTTTCTTTTTTATTCAAAAATATTTTTATTTTTTTTTATTTTTCTCGTAATATTAAAAAAAAAAAAATGTGAAAGCGGTTAATCTCGATTGCTTTCGTCATCTGACAGGAATAGAGAAAGAAAAGTGCTTGGTGATCCCTTGATTGTACGTAGTGGGTCTTTTACCCGCCCCATATATCACGGCTGCCCTCATAAATTCACCCTGCTGATTTAATTGAATTTGTCCTCTCTCCGTCTCTCTAAGCCCGCAAAAACATCAAATATTTATTGTCCTCAAGTCACTAATGATAAGCAAAAAAAAACTGATGTAACCAGCTATCTAGAATGAAATTTATACATAAATTACACTTACACCGCCTGGCTTTATGTCTGGTCAGTGAGACTTCAAAAAAACATTCGTTTCATTTGTCATTTTTTGTTTACAGTTCTTTTTTTTAATTTAATTATCGATTTCTGAGGACATTTTAGAGTTTACTTTTATACTTATCCCGATTTTCAGCACTATTTGTCGTTGCTTAACCACCGAAATCGGTGTTTTTTTGAATTCAAATTCATCCTGCTGATAGCAAAAAAAAAAACTGATGTAACCAACTAGCAATCTAGCAGTCTACTTTTTTTTAATGAAATTTATATATAAATTACACCTACACTGCCTGTCGTCAGCGGGCTTTGCGTCTGGCTAGTGACACTTCACTCTTCTACAAAAAACATTCGTTTCATTTGTCATTTTTCGTTTACAGTTATTTTTTTTATTATAGACTATTATAATTTTTTAATTCAATTATCGAAATTTATAGGTCTCGAGGGCCACCTATCCCTATTTTCAGCACTGCTTGGCGTTGCTTAACCACTGAGATCGGTGGGTGTTGTTTTCTGATGTAATCTAGTGAACCAGTTTTTTTTAATGAAATTTATATATAAATTACACCTACACCGCTCTTCAGCGGGCTTTCCGTCTGCCAGTGATACTTCACTCTTCTACAAAAAACATTCGTTTCATTTGTCAATTTTTGTTTACAGCTATTTTTTTTTTAATATAGACTATTATAATTTTTTTATTATTGATTTCTGAGGTCATTTAGAGTTTCCTTCTATATTTAGAAGCTCTCGAAGGGCACCTATCCCGATTTTCAGCACTTTTGACGTTGCTTAACCGCCGAGATCGGTGGTTGTTCTTTCTTTTTGCTTCGCCATATTTTTATAATTTATTCTTATTTATTATTTATACCCCTTTCCTCTTATTTTAGACATTTTATTTTTAATAACATTTGGGAATATATTCACCATTAATATTTTATTTTTAATATTTTTTGAATCGTAAATGTTTTGACAGTTGGATAACATGTTGTCAAGAAATCAGATCATTTTTACTTTTTTTTTTGTTTTGTGTTATTTTTAAACAAAAGATATTTTAAATAATTATTTCATCAATTTCGGTTCAAGGGTTCCAGCTCGTAAAATTAAGTTAATCACCCTTTAGCCTCTCTATCTTCATCATTTCAATTTAATAATAACTTTTATAGCGTAATTAGGCGACGTAACAATATAAGTTTAGAACGATAACAATAAATCAAAGAGATTGTAAGTTTAACTATAAATTCCAAAGTAAAACGACAAACTAATGTTGATTGGTTGAATTAATAAATGCATAATTTTTTTTTCTTTTTTTTCACTTGAAGAACGAGAAACGAAGAAAATAAATAAACATTATTAGTCTTTTTCTTAATGATTGTTTTCTGTTACTGACTGAATACAAATTGGAGAGAAAATCCAACATTCAAATTAAATTTGTACTCGTTTATTTTAGATAATGAAAGAAAAAAAAAAGACTAATAAGATTTTTCTTTTATATTAAATTGTTTCGTGTTGGATTTTTGTTTGTTAATAGGATGCCATTTGACTAGTGTAGTTGGACATAAGACGCCATATTTGAGTTTCTCTAACATAACCTCAATTTTTCATTTTATAAATTGTATATTTTATTAAAATCAATCTATCAATTTAAGTATTAAATTCCTAAATAAGATAACCACAACTATTTATGTACAAAATAAATTTTCCAATTTTATAAAATACATAAAATTTTTGAAAATATTAAATGAATCAGATAAAATATGAATTGATTGAATTCACTATTTTTTTTTTTTTTTTTTTATTCTCCTTAATGTACAAAATATTGATTTCAAAACGTAAATATCATAAATATTCAAATGACATCTTCCATTGATCACCTGAAAAAAAAAAACCATAAAAATTCCAGAAAGAAAAATAGGTCAATCGCTGTTTGTCTAAAATAAAAATTTCCTTAGAGATCTATCTCACTCTTTTTATTTCATTTCTTATGAAAACAAATATTAACATATAAAATGATAATAAAAATTAATCAAATTGAAATTTGAAGTTTCTTTAATTAAGAATTTTTTTTCTTGTTTATTGTCCTCTAAAATGATGTTTCAAAACTATAATTATCTTCAAAAATGGATGAATAGAATCCAAAAAATTGGCAACATGAATAAATTTATTTTTGTTTTCCCGTATCAAATTAATTTTTCAAATGAAAAGTAATGATGACATATGAAACAATAATATAAATGGATTAATTCTTTAAATAAATCATCAATACTATTATAATATACAAGTTGGAAAGGCGCGGCTTCGCCGCGCCGTTCCTAACTTGCCCTGGCGGGCGGCGTCTCGGGACATGATCAATAGTTTTCCCCTAAATTTTAAAGCCCATATGGTTTTTGCCCAAATGAAAATTCGCTGAATCAAGTTTAAAATTAGAGTATTCGCCCTGCCCGGCCTGTGGGTTTTGAAGGCCATGAAAAAATTACGGGCAGGTAGCAAGTCTAAATTTCACTTTAATAAACTGATTCGGAAGGACGGGCATGCAAATGAAATAGGGCGGGCCAGGGCCGGATCTAGGGGGGGGCAGTGGGTGCATGTGCCCCGGGCGGCAGATATCAGGGGGCGGCAATTAAAGAAAGATTTACTAAAAAAATACTAAAAAAAAAGAATTTTGTATAGAAAATTTTGAGGGGGCGCCAAATTAAATTTTGTCCCTCTAAAAAATCTCGTAGTTCCGGCCCTGGGGCGGGCAGGGACTTATTAAAAAAAAAAATCAACAATTTTAAAATATTTCTTTTCACGACATCTGAAAAAGTTTATTTTTTATTATAAGCCTAAATTTAAAGATGTTAGAAAAATTATATATTTTTAAATAATTTTTTTTATTTGATGTATTATTTAAAACTTTTTATTAAATAAAAGAAAATTTATCTTTTATTTTATACAATTTATGATTCAGGGTTACTTTAAATAAAATTATTTTATTTAAAAATTGCTACACATTGATTCATTCATTCACTAAATTTTCGTCGGGTACTGGAAGGTTTGAAAAGTTTCCGGGTGGGTCTGAAGAATGGTAAAAAATACCCTAAGTCAAAAAAAATATGGGTACGGGCCAAAAAAAAATCGGGCCGTGGAGGGGTCTATGAGAGAATGAGTTGAACATATGATTTGAAGTTATCTAAAGAAAAAATTGAAATAATCTATAATTTCGTTCATTTTAGATCATATACTAAACCTTGTCTTAGAATACTGGAGGCTCATTCAAAGCAATCAAAAAAAAAAAGAATTTCTTCCATTTAGAAGTAGTTTTAAATACCCTAAACAATGCCTGAATTAAATAAAATGGTATTCATCTTTTACAGAATTTAATCTAGAATGTGAAAACCTTTAGATATCCGAGATATCTTTTATCATTAAAAAGATATAGCTAAAATTGTAAGCAAATATCGCGGAAAAAAAATATCTACTTAAAAGTTTGTCTCGTCATTGTAGAATAGATAGTATACTAAACCATGTCTGAGAATGCTGTAATGTGGCTCATTTATTTCCAAATTTAATGTAGAATAATACAAAATTATGAGATTTAAGATATCTCTTACCATTCAAAAAATATAGCCGAAAATTGAAAGAAACTCTTCAAACAAACAAACAAAAAATAAAAATTTCTTCCATATTTATAAAAAGTTTAAAGAACTTAAATAGAGGCTTATCAAATCCAAACCGGGCTCGTTTTATAGGAAATTTAATGTAGATTATAAAAAGTAAATCATATCTAAGACATTGATAATCGTTTAAAAAATATGGCCATGAGTATGAAAAAAATTAATAAAAAAAAATTTTGTATCACACGCCAAAAGTTGCACAGCCGCTAAACAATGCCTTAGAATAGTGCAAAGGGTCTCATTCTTTTCCAAATTTAATGTAGAAAAATACAAAAATATGTGATTGAAGATATCTCTTATCATTCAAAAAATATAGCCAAAAATGTAAAAAAATACTCGTCGAAAAATGAGTTTTTTGTAATTTAAAAAAAAGGGGGTAATAAATTTTCATGATTTTGGATTTTTCTAGTTGTCAGCAGATGGTACTGAATCAAATAAAAAAAACCGCAAATGTCTAGATTGTCTAAATACACAGATGTTTAAAAACCATCTCAAAAAAATGAAATTTTTCATGTTATTTTTTTCACACTTGAAAATTAAATAGAAGGGGTTGATGAAAAAAAATGAAATTTACCTGACTAAAAGTATAAGATGAGAGGATCATTTCGCAAAAAAAATTATTGAAATCGGACTATAAATACTAAAAAAAAGAAATAATGAAAATGAACTGAAGACGCGGCAAAGTCATCAAAAATGAGGTTCTTTTTGCACGAATTATTTACATGTGTAAACAAACCTCAAACATTATTAAAAGGTGTTTGTCATTTTCAAAATTTAATGCAGATTATTGACCAATTCAGATATTGAAGATATCTTTAACCGTTTAGAAGATATGAGTGAAAAAATGAAAAAATATCGTGAAATCTTTGAAAAAACATCGAAAAAAATGAGTTTTTCCCCTCTTAAAAAAAAGTGGTACAACTTTTTTAAGATTTTGGATTTTTCTATTTGGTTTTAGAGGATTCTGAATCGAATGCAAAAAACCCCATATCTCTAGGTGGTCTAGAAGTACCTTAATCAAAAAAAGTCTTTTCAGCTTTATTATAATATAGATTAATAAAGTATTTTAAAACATTGTAGTCAAATATTAATCTTATATTTTCTTCAATGTAAATAATAAAATACAAATTAATTTTTCGAAACCTCTTAGATTTAATCTAATTGCATTTCTTTTTATTTATAATTATAGATCAAAATTATTTTTTTTTTCACATCTTAACAAAATAAATAATACCATTAACGATATTTATTTTTTAAATATTTTTTTACAAAATAAATATATAATATAAAAATCTGATTATTATTTTGATAATCTTTTATTGATTCTTGTTTTTTTTTTTAATATTCTTTTTTTAATTAAAAAAAATAAAATAAATAAAATAAAATTCGAGTTAAATAATTTAATAATTAATTTGATTGTTGTTCGACTTAATCCTCTTTTAAAATAATATCATATGCATGTCAAAAACATTTAAAAATAAACATGCACAGAGGTGTGGGTTTCACCTCTTGTAATACGAGTGAGGGTTTTTCTGAATTTCAATAAAATTAAGGCCAATCTTAATGAGTAAAGAGGATGGATGATACATTCCAAAATCAAAATAGAGATAATCTTAAAGGTAACCAAGAAGGACTGATCAGAATTAATTGTTGTTATCAGCATATGTTTCCCCCCCTCCTCCCCCACTCCAATGTATTAATAACGGTCCTTTGGGAAGAGGAGATTACGGTTGGCTATTGCCATCTGCTGCATCTAATTCCAGCTCTGATTGAGTAGAGACAGGCAAACCTTGCTTGCTATTAATTAGATATTCACCAAATATACAACATCACATGGATTCAAGAGGAGCATTCCAATTAATGTTAATCATGTGCCAATATTTTTGTCAATGGATAAATAGAGAATTTTCAGATGACGACGACTCGACTATTTTCCCTTCACTACCCTTAGAAAAAATTATCTGGATGATTCAACAAATTCGGGATTTTATCTCCCCTGTCGGAGAAAATCCCAGACAAGACCAATTCGGGCAAAACTTAGGACATCCATTTGCTTGTTAAACAAGTCTGCAAAATTTCATTTCGAAGTTCCAATATGAAATTTCTGTGACGGAAGATCAGAATGGGCCCAAATATTTTTTCCCAGAAACTTGGGAAACCGATTTGAGAACCGATATAGCTTCCCCAACAGCACAAAATATTGCAGCAATGTTGCGGAAACATTGCGAATCTTGGCAACATTGCAGCGGCAATATTCCAAACTAGCAATATTGCATCAATGTTGCCGCAATATTGTCAACATTGAGCAAGATTGCAATATGTGTGTGCTGTGTGGGTTGTTAAACAAGTCTGCATAATTCTATTTCAATTATATATATATCAGAGTTATCAATTAAATGCTAGTGAAGATGTCGAACATTTATTTGTTAGAATTTTGAACAAAAATTTTAACTTAATAGTAGGCGCAGTGTACTTTCCTCCTTTGACTTCAAATGAGACAATGGTATCGCATTGCACAGCGTTAGAATCTCTGGACCTGCAGTATCCTGATATTGATTGGCTTCTATTTGGTGATTATAATTTGCCGAACGTTAGGTGGGGTTTCGGTGAATATGCTAGTTACCCAGTTTGTGAACAAAAATCAACACTCCGTGAAAAATTACTATCTCAAACATTATCTAGTACAATAAGTATATTAAATATTTTTCAGATTAATAGTGAAGTCAACGACTATGGAGTGATGTTGGATCTGATATTTTCTAATTTTGTAAACCTAAAATGCTCCAAGGCCTATGAATCAATTGTACCAAATGATGTTTATCATCCCTCAATATCCTTGGAATATGTACCACCTTCTGTGGAGTGTGCAATCGACTATGATGATTGGGTGTATGATTTTAAATCTGCTGACTTTGCTCAGATTATTGATTATCTTGGCTCTTGTTGGACGGATGTGGAATTGATTTCTTGTTCTTTTGAAAACTGTATTAAAATATTTTATCACTATATGTATTTTTGTATAGACCTTTTTGTGCCTAAGAAAAGAATTTATAGGTCAAATTTTCCATCATGGTACAGTGGTGAGCTGCGGATCGCAATAAATGAGAAAAAGCGCTTCCACAGGGAGTACAAGAGCAATGGGACCTTGTCCAGTTATTCTCAATTTTCGCGTTGCAGAAGTCGATGCAAGGTCTTGGCGAGGAGGGACTATGGTGCGTTTGTGCGGGGAATCCAAGAATCTATTGTATTAAATCCAAAGAATTTCTGGAGGTATGTGAATTCCAAAAGAGGCACTAAGGGCTTGCCTAATATAATGTATCTAAATTCCCAAACCTATGTTAACGGTGAATCAATTGTTGATGCTTTTGCAGGATATTTTAAAACATTTTATTCACCTTCTAACAATTTGAATGCACCCTTGGGCTTAGCAGACAGAACTCCCTATATACTTAACACTGTAGACATCTCTATTATAGATATATTTTCTGCTATTAATGAATTGGATGAGAATAAAAGTGCTGGCCCAGACGGAATACCGCCGATTCTGCTCAAGAAGTGTAATTGCGTCTTTTCATTTATTTTGAAGACTCTTTTTGATAAATCCTTGTCTGAAGGCGTTTTTCCTCAGGAATGGAAATCAGCTTTTGTTACACCTATCCACAAGGCAGGTGCAAAAAATGATATCTCTAATTATAGGCCTATATCAATAATGAGTACTATACCTAAATTGTTTGAGGCAATCATTACTGATAAGCTCAAATCATTAATTTTTCCATATCTAACTGAAAGGCAGTTTGGTTTTGTAAATAGAAGGAATATCGAGGGTAACCTTATTTATTACACTCAGTATATTTTGAAATCATTAGAGAACAAAATACCAGTTGATAGTATATATACCGATTTTAGTAAGGCATTTGATTCGGTTAATCATAATCTGCTCTTACAAAAACTAGAGTCTTTCGGAATTGCTGGGCCTTTGTTAAACTGGTTCGATACTTACTTGAAGGGCAGAATTCAATATGTCAAATACAAAAATTATGTTTCTTATGAAATTAATGTTTTATCGGGTGTTCCGCAGGGTTCGCATTTGGGACCATTGCTGTTTGACATATTTATTGATGATATTAGCAATAATTTTGATAACGTAGAATTTTTACTATTTGCCGATGATTTAAAAATCTTTAAGAGTATAGAGACGGAACATGATGTTGATGCTATGCAACAAAGCTTGAGATCACTTTCTCAGTGGTGTTCGAAGAATGATCTTTCTCTTAATCCAAAAAAATGTAAATCTATCTGTTTTAAAAGATCTAGATCTGCCACTGATAACAATTATCATTTAAATGGGGTAGCCCTTGAGAGTGTTACATCCGTTAGGGACCTTGGAGTGATCTTTGACAGTAAGATGAGTTTTAATAATCATGTGGAAGCCACAGTCAACAGATCGCTTCAACAACTGGGATTTATCAAGAGGACGTGTCGTGAGTTTACATCAGTTGCGGCTTTAAAGGCGTTGTATTCCCTCTTGGTTAGGCCCATTCTCATGTATGCATCAAGTGTGTGGTCACCGATTTTTCAAATTCACATCGGGAGGCTGGAAACTGTGCAACATAAGTTTTTTCGAACAGTTGCGTCACGTTTGGGGCTCCCTGACCCTTTTATTGACCATAATTATAGGACTATCTCATTGGCACTCAGTCTTCCCTCTCTTGGATCATTGCGTGTTTATAACGACATTAAATTCCTTCAAAAATTGATTGAAGGATTAGTTGACTGCCCATTGCTCTTGGCCCAATTAAAATTTAGGGCTCCCACTGTGCAAACAAGGATCAATTCCACATTTGTTCTGGGAAACTTTACTCATTCTTATACAGCCAACAATCCATTGGAGAGAATGTGTAGATTTGTTAATGATAATGCGGTTGATCTGACAGACGTAGGATTCAAATTGGATGTACTTAAGTTTGAATGAGAGGCAGCTGTGAAGAATGTTAAAATTATTCATTGTCAAAGATCTAAACATATTATTGTAGTCAATATTGTAAAATGGACAAATTTGTCTGTATATTTTGAATAAATAAATAAATAAATAAATAAATTAAGAAGTGATGATAACGTTGAGAAGAAGGGCAGAAGCAGCCAAAAAGAAATATTCTGAATGTTACAACAATTTTCCGGAGACGTTTCGGTCCATTTATTAGAGTCCTTTTGTGCTCAGAGTTAGTCTATATATGTTTGGTATATAAATATGTTTTAAATTGTTGACAATTGAATATGTATATTGTTGAACTGGCATACAATCATTGGCAATAGTCACCCAATAGAGTGAATTATATGAATTTCATATAACTTGGTTATTTGTATATATTCAAGGAGATTCAAAAGTCCTTTTGGAGAAAGAGGCAAAGAAATCTTAGCAGATACAGCATAAGAATAGAATTTTACATGTCGTACGCCAAGAGAGTAGTGGCGTGGCGAGGACGTCGTACGACATGGACTCCTCGGACGACAACGTAGAGGAGCACCCAGGATGACTTGGCTTCATCGGGTCAGGAGAGACATGACCGAGCTTGGCCTGTCGGAGACAACATCATTGGATAGAGGAGAGTGGAGGGGGAGGGTAAGGTCCGCCGACCCCGCACCGCGGAATTAATAATGGCGAGGACAGAAGAAGAAGAATGAGAATAGAATTTCTCCAAGTTTTTATTCGCAATAGGCGTATTTATAAAGTTATAAGTAATTTTGAAAACAAAATCAGTTACTAGGCGACTGTTTGATGGAAAATGAACAGGCTGGTCACAAGTTTCGATTGAAACTATTCAATAACCGGCACTCTGTTCGTTTTCCGACACACACAATCAACTAGTCACTACAAATTTTTTGTACAATGCCCCGGAGTTGGTGTTTTTGAGACTGTCCTCTACAACAAACGGTAATAAATATATTCCCTAAGAATGCCTTCTTTTTTCTCGAGCCCCCAAATCCAGTAAAGGTTTTTTGAATCACTCTATATAAAAATTGCAAGTTAACACTCCTCCTATTGGCACTACTAGTAAATTGCAATTCTTTGAGTGTATCCATTTTAGGTCGTTAACTCGATTATTCCAATTAGGTCTTCCTTGTATAGTATTGGAGAAGGAAAGAAAGTGATATCTTCCTACGCGCTATCTCAGAGGTCCTTGGTCCCAAGGTCGGTGCGACAGAGAGATAGTCACTCCGTGGGTTTTTCTTTGGTCATCCATCGTTTTACGATCAAGAAGGGGGGTTCGATGCCCGACACCGCCCTTGTCCTCCTCCTCCTCCTCCTCTTAGATCATGTTTCTTTCTAATCTTGAACTTTTCATGATTCACGAAAAATAATAACATACTACTTGTTTCTAAAAAAAAAAAAATAATAAACTATTTGTCATCAAATTGGTTAAAATTTTATAACACAAATTTAAATTTTGATTTTAATGGTATTTCTGACTACATTTTGAATATACTTTTCTTTTAATGAACCCAAACTATAATGTTCTGGATAACGGTATGAACGCCAACGCAATATTTCGCCCCCAAACTCGTAGAAACGTCCAAGTATGACGTCACCCATTTCAACTACAGTCAAAAAACTGCTTCATATATTAACACAATTTAACAACATCCTGTAATCGTTGATACTACGTAACTTAGCATTAATTAATTTTATACAAGAATATGATAATTCAAAAAATGTTTGGAGTATTTTATTATAAAATACAAAGTTTTAGATGCAACTAAATAAGTTTCTCGCCAATTTACTTTGAGACTTTTAAAAACCATGGAAAATCAAAGACTAGTACTATCAGATGAACGCAGAAGAAATCCCGGACGTCTATATTAGATTCGTTTGCAACGTTCCCGGGGATCAGCACATAACAATAATCCTATTATTCCATAAATTAAATAAAAGAACAAAATATTATAATGGGAGTTTTTTTGTTTAACCTGTTGGCGAGGAGGGAATCAGATTATCTGTTCGGAATAGTGGCTGTGAGATATATAGATGGATAGGAGGAGCTGCCAATAAATAGGTTCCAATCACCGGAGACGTTTCGGTTTGGAACCAGCATTCAGAGTCTATTTATTGGCTGTTCTTGGCTTATGGGGAGAACCAGATTATTTTTTCGAGAGGTTCTTGATGCGGGATCAACTCTTGCAGGAAGGAAGCTTGTGTTATGGGGTTGCGAGACCAAAGGTCAAAAATCCCGAAAGAATTAGCCTGACCAAAATTATTTAATTTGGAAATTATACTTTTGGTCTATTCAGCGAAATTAAATAAAGTAAGTTTGCAAATTTATACATTCGCTGGCTCATGAATTTTGGTCTCGCATAAATACGAATCGACGACTCGGAGCCCGGGCCGTTTACCCGCAAACCTGGAACTCGTCACTCGCAACTCTGGGGCTCCTACATTTTGAATAAAACCCAAATTACCACAAAACGTCTCTTTTGAATACCCTAAAACTCCCTTTCTCGCTAACGGCCATCTAACCAGCGACGACAACGGGCATCCCGGAGGACAACAACAACGCTCAACACAACATCTCAACATTCCGATCGTCCTTGTTGGTGAGATCTCTGAGGTTGTGGAACGATGTATTTGTTGTTGAATGACCGTAGAAAGACAAGTGATGTGAAAAACTGAATTCTGTATTCTTAACTAGTTTTCTTTAAGAATTGTATATTCTTTTGCCTCACAATAAAGCAAAATCTATCTATCTATGTGTGGTTTTAGCCGAAAAATTGAGTATATTTGGAGAGATCTTCCTTCCAGTTTTTACCATAAACTTGCAGTTGATTCAAAGTAATTTAATAATTTCTTTTCTTTTTTGTTCCAGGTGAGTGTTGACTTCTTATTCATCCTGCATCTGTAAGTCTTTATTTCAAAAAATACCTATGAGGTTGGAAAGTTTTATGGCAAACACTCTGCACCAAGATAAAAGAACACTGTATTGAAAAATTGACAATTGAAACTAAACATTCATTTTTTAATTTCAAAAAAAAAGGGGGATGAAAGAAAAATAAATTGATCATACATACTTGAGTGATGATAGAGAGTATAGAAAGAGAATAAATGGCATCCACTTTAGAGAGAAAATATTAGATCGGCGATAGATGGATAGATAATTAACTCTCTCTTTTCTTCCAACATAAGAGAGAGAGACGAATAGTTATTATCGGTTATCTGTGATTAATGCCCTATGGCGATCATTCATCTCTAGAATTTGAAGGAGGAGGAAAGTGGAAGGAATCTCTCTTAAGATTAAAATGGATTTGTGCTATCCATTTCGTATGGAATCCGAAAACCGATATTGGAGACAAGTGGCCATATCATTGGTTAGCATGATTCTTCTTTAATTTTTTTTTTTCTATTTTGACATAATTTTTCGCATTGTTTTGTATCAATAATTTTCATTTTAAATCTAATAGAAGATAAAAAAAAAATTACGTTTCATCTGTTAATTTTTGTCAGCATCTATGTGTTTTAAATACCTTTAAAAGCCCAAATGGAAAAATAGAAAAAATTTTTATTTATTCTACGTAAATTAAATAGGTTAAGAATGTTAAAAAACGTTACATTTTTCTGTACTCTTTCTGGCTCAATAATGTATGAAAAACTGAACTTTGTTTAAATCACAAAACAAACAAGAATACAGGGACTTTTGACAAAATTAACGAGGAAAATTTTGTATGAGAATTTATGTTTGTAAATTTGCATAAAAACTTAATCTGCAACCAAAAATTAACATATGAAACAATAATTTTTTGTCGTTCTTGGCTTCAGAATATTTGGTAAATAGAATTAGGTTTCTATATAAATCATTATAAAATAGAATAAAGCCTATTAAATGACAGATGTAGTAATAAATGTATTTATTGCCTTGTTCGTCTCACACTACTCTTGAAATGATGCAAAAGAATATTAACATATGAAACAATTTTTTTTTTTAGTGATTTACGTAACATTTTCTTCTAAAATATATATCAAAAGAGTATTTTCTCCCTTTTTGTCTACACTAATGAAGAAAAATTTGTTTTTCCTTGTATTATTAAGTTCGATTGATATGTTGTTGTTGTTGTTTTTTTCGTTTGTGCGTTAGTAATTATTTCTGCGGGATTTCTTTATCCTTTCCAATTAATTTTTTTTATCCAAATATTCAATAAAAATGGATAAGGAACATTAAATTATATTATTTGAATATCATTATAACTTTTTAACTTATTTCTTATAATAAAAAGTCTTTTTTTTTGTATTTACTTTTGAAAAAATAATTGTCCTAGATTTCTTTCCAAGTAGTACGATAAAAAAAAAGTTATTTATGGTTTCAACGATTGATATTATTATAAATTATTTTCCAAGTGAATAAATATTATTTTGATCGATTTGGTTAAATAAAGTACCATTTATAAGAAAAAATACTAAGATATCAAGAGACTAAAAATAGTCTGGACTTGAACTACGAATCTTCCGATTTGTACTAACAAGGGGAGTGCATAGCCTTCATAACATCAATTTGAACGAAATTTTTTTTATGTGTAGTACTTAATGAAAAACAAATTCTGTTAGAAAGCGAGAGAACGCACTACTCAACCGTTCGTCTAAAAAAAAAAAAAAAACTGTTAGAGATATGTCTTAAGCTAACAATAACATTTACAAAAGCCGCGATAGGTAGATCG
>JAKCPI010031249.1:0-13045 GCA_023213315.1 Euborellia annulipes
AACTATTTATTGGTCGATCGGGTATGTTAGAAAAATATTGTCGACTACATAAAATTCGTTTTCGGCTAATAAAATGAAGTATCCTTACGAGAAAAGAGTGGATTGATAGCAGGTACCGTTAACAGTAGTTAGGTTGGAATGTTGGATAACCCCTTTAATTGGATGGTTTGGGGATAATCCGACCCCTAGCTTGTTCATTAAAAGTGGAAGTTTATATAGGGAAATATCATCGCCATTATCTAATAAGCACCGAACTTTAATGAAGGTTCCATTTTTTGCTAAAACAGGGCTTCAGCCGTCGGTAGTATGGCTATATTAGGGGTTCTATTCCCTTTTATACTGCAAGAAATCTTTGGATCGTCCTCTCCATTTCTAGTCGATTCAACAGGAGTAGAAGAAGATGGGGTGGGAGGCTCCCTATGTAACAGTAAGTGATGGTTGCCTTGACAGCGCGAGCATTTTATCTCCTTACATTCAGTTATAAAATGGCCTTTATTAAAACAAAGGAGACAGAGCTGGAGGTTTTTAATTTCTTTATGTCTCTCTTCAAGATTTAATTTTAAAAAATTTAAAACATTTCTCAAGTTGATGGGGAAGACGGCAAAATGGACACTCGGTTCTCGACACAACCGTGTGGGTTTTAAGGGTTTCTTTTTGTTTGGAGAAGGTTTTATATTGTTCGAGTTCGAAATTGCAAAAGCTTTGGTTTCGAGAAATTTTAACAAATTTTGATAAGACGGAATATCGTCACCTGGATTTTGTGTCAACCACTGTTCCAGATGATTTGGTTCCATTTTCGTCATTATTAAACGCACCAAAATCAGATTCCAAGAATCTACGTCTTCTCCAGAATATTTAAGATTTAAAAGTATTTCATTTATTAAATTACAAAAATGCGTAATTGATTGTACGTTGGAGAGCGAAATATTGGGCAAATTTAAAAGTTTATCCATATGTGCAAATTTTATCTCTCTCTGCCTTTCGTATTTTTCCGTAAGTAATTCGATACATAAATCGAAGTTTACGTCTGTTATCTCATATGGACTGATGATATTTAAGGCGTCGCCTTTTAGACAAGTCCTGAGATATTGGAGTTTTTGGCTCTTGGAAATAGTAGTTTTATTCCCAATTAACGAATTAAATAAATTTATAAAGGTTTTCCATTCGGAAAAATCTCCACTAAATTGTGGTAAATTAATTTTTGGAAGAGGGTCTTGATGCATTATTGTTTGAATTATAGGTTTAGATTCACCTAATTTAGATTTTTTTGCCAGTATCAATTTTTTAGTTTGTGCTAAATCCGAATACATTAGGGTTAACCCTTCCAAGATTAGTTTGCAATTAACTTCATTGTCTAAATCTCTCGAAATTATCCACTCTTCAATCAGATCAATGCCTTGATATAAATGTTGGATTTCCAACAAAGCATCATCCACTGAATTTATATCATTGCAAATATTTATGTCAAAATTTGTTTTAAATTTTCCCAAATTTCGATCCAACCGTCGATGCAGTCTTTTCACTGAATCGATCTCCATTTTGAAATGTTACACTATTTTATGAAAACGAATATAAAAAGTACAGTGTATTTAAATGTTAATGAAATATATTCAAAAATATTGTAACAAAAAAATAATCGAATGACGAATTCAATAAGAAACAAATTATTTGGTTTGAAAGTAGAATACTATTAAAAAATGAGAAAAAAAATACGTAGTTAATTCTCTTATTCAAAAAAAAATAAATAAATTATTTAACAAGCAAATTTTAAGAATATTAAAGTGTAATAATTATATATTTGTACAGATCACGTCGGGGTCACCAAATTTTCTCTATTATGTATCGGCCAAATCGTCGAAAACACACTAGAGGTCAAGTACTAGACGAATTTTCTGGTACCTCGCCAGTATATGGACTTAAGAATTTAGAAATAATAATTAAATGATAATTAATGGGAGAATAAGAAAAGAGTTATTTAAAATGATATGAATTTAATAATTATAATTATAACTTAAAATAAAATAAAGGAATAAAGAATATATAAATGGAATATAAATTAAATCAAAAAGAATAAATGTAATGGATCAAAACACAAAGAAAATGAAATAAGGATAATTATTATAATACTTAAAACAAACAAAAACAACAAACTTATAATTATTGAAATATGATAAAGAAAGAGAAAAATAATAATAATAAATATGGTTTTCAAACTTATCGATTCTGGTGACAATTAACAGATGATAGAGATGAAATAATGATCAAAATATAATAATTATAATTAACAACAAACACAGATAAATAGACGACACAAAGCAAATTTGCAAAGGCCTTTTCAAAACAAAGGCGATGGCGATTTCAACGAAAAAACGAACGAATTGACATATGGCGAACGAATGAATCGAGTGTCAAAGACGCAATGTCCGACAGCACGTTGTCCAGGCATGGAGATCACGTGTCCTGTCACAAGGGTGGCGACTAGGAGCTGAGAGAGGCCGTCAATGCTTCCCTTTCATGCCATCTTTTGCGATTTTAATAAAATTTAAAATGTGGCTTTCTTAGGGTGTAAATAATTGAAAAATGGTATTTTAGACCTCAGAAAGTGCAATCACCCCCCTGGCCCCCCTAAAATTTATTTTTCATTCGATTTTAATAAAATTTAAAATGTGGCTTTCTTATGGTGTAAATAATTGAAAAATGGTATTTTAGACTTCAGAAAGTTCAATCACCCCCCCCCCCCCCCCCCCCTAAAATTTATTTTTCATTCGATTTTAATAAAATTTAAAATGTGGCTTTCTTAGGGTGTAAATAATTGAAAAATATATTAATCAAATATTTAAAATAAAAAATAAAAACTCTTCCTCATAATTAATTAAAATACATTTATCTGGACAACTCTTAGTCATATCCCGAGACGCCGCCCGCCAGGGCCTAGCGGGGCAGGGTTGCCGAAGGCAACCCTACCCCAGCTAGTATATTTATATAAAATACTTTTTATATTATGGCAATGGTAATGTTTGATGAGATAGATATGGAGAAGAAAAAGGTGTATATAATGGAAAAAAATTTAATTATTTAAAACAAAATATATTTTATTCGTCTAAAAAAAAAAGTTTCCAGGTATAGTGAGTGTCAATATTAAATTAACCCAGCTTTCTCATTATTTTATTGTTTATTTTATGTATTTATTGGAAAACGATGCAAACGAGCTTCTTTGCTTGTATTTTTGCAAGAGCAAATACAACATACGAAAGCATTTATCTAGAAAAACGTAGGAAAAAAATCCAAATTGTATCGAGATATATATTCAAAATAATACCAATCTATTGATGAATTGAATTAAATAGAGACATGGTTTAAATGGTCACTGATTGTCTAAAAGACCTCAAAAAAAAATTATATGAAAAATATTGTTACTAAAAAAAAATATATATTAGAAATAAATATCACACAAGCTGAAAAAGAAATCGTTAATAAATATAGCTGAAAAAAATAATTAATAAATATATAAAAAAATATAATATTAATAAATAAAAACAATAGTAAAAAATATTTTAATCAACAAACGGAAAGAAAATGTTAAAACACGTGGAAAACGTTTTCTTAGATGCTCGTGTATTGCTTTAAGTGAACCTGGTCGGAACAGATTGGCAACTGGAGAATTTGTTACCCCCACCATCACAGCAGAAGCGACACTAGCGCTTATCTAGATCTGGAGGTTTTTTGGTTGTGACGTCACTTTTTTTTTTAGAACTGTCAAACCTTGTGAGTTGCAACCCCCTGCTGTGCACTTGCTCCGACTCAATTGAACTGACTGTCATGTCCGTTGCTTGCCTCTTTATATACAGCGACGACAGCGCCATCTGTAGGCATTCCTGTGAAGTTAGATTCAAATATTTCCCCGCCATTTTCACTCATTTCTATGAAGTCAGTCACAATTATCAAAGCAAGCGTTTACATAAAAAGCATGATATTACAATAAGTTTTCTTAGTTTGATTTTTACATAGATGTTAAAAAATATTATTGTTAAATCATTCCAAAATTACATATATATATATATATATACATGTTCACGGGAAACTTTGAATCTAATTTCATAGGAATGTCTACAGATGGCGCTGACGTCGCTATATATAAAGAAGCAAGCAACGGACATGACAGTTAGTTCACTTGAGTCGGAGCAAGTGCACAGTGCTTGATAACGGCTGTAGAATAAGCAGTTGAAACGTTGTACAGTATTTATATATTTTAATAAATATTTAACACAAAAATGTGGTCTATAATTAAAAATTCTCCTAATAATTAATTATTTTTTAACACAATGATTACTAATTTAATTATCTACAAGATATAGAGCGGATTTTTTAAAAATATCTTTATTAAATGGACATCAAATGAGAAGCCCAATCAAGGTGGAGATTTCGACAACTTATTGTAAACTAGACTTGTTTAAGATAAAAGGAAATCCCACAAACGACCTGGTCTCAGATTCTCTTAAAAAAAAGAAACCCTAAAATCTCTTTTGACCCTTCGTCTTATCTCTAACCCGAAAGGGGGAATGGAAAGACCTTGCCCCCTTACCCCCTTGCCCCTCCCCCTCTAATCTATATATAGTTGGCCTAATAAATAAATATCTTCTCTCTCTGTCTCTCTCAACTTATCAATTCTAATTAAATTCATATTTATGACGACAACAAATCCTTATCTCATTTTTGATAAAAAAAAAAAAAAATAGATTAACCTTTAAAGAAAAAAAAAAATTATCTTTTAATAATATAAAAGACAATCTCTGTCTGTCTGTCTGTCTGTCTGTCTGTCTGTCTGTTTGTAACGCATAGACTCCGAAACTACTGGACCGATTTTCATGGAGTTTTTTTTAATGGGTAGGGAATTTTCCGGGGGTGGTTTTAGGCTATCATTATATCGAATTAGGGGTAGGGAACCCCCCCTTTTTGGGGGATATCAATTACCCCATAGCAAAGCATTGGAAAACAGGATCTAACTCGCTTTACGAAAAATATATTTATTAAAAAATTTAAAATGAAAAATAAAAACTATTCCTCCCCCTAACAATTCGACATTTGAAAAGATTTTTCCGCTCTGCCCCCCCCCCCTTAAATTTTTATTTTTTTTATTTTTCATTCGATTTTAATAAAATTTAAAATGTTGCTTTCTTAGGGTGTAAATAATTGAAAAATGGTATTTTAGACCTCAGAAAGTGCAATCACCCCCCTGGCCCCCCTAAAATTTATTTTTCATTCGATTTTAATAAAATTTAAAATGCTGCTTTCTTAGGGTGTAAATAATTGAAAAATGGTATTTAAGACCTCAGAAAGTGCAATCACCCCCCTGGCCCCCCTAAAATTTATTTTTCATTCGATTTTAATGAAATTTAAAATGCTGCTTTCTTAGGGTGTAAATAATTGAAAAATGGTATTTAAGACCTCAGAAAGTGCAATCACCCCCCCTGGCCCCCCCTAAAATTTATTTTTCATTCGATTTTAATGAAATTTAAAATGCTGCTTTCTTAGGGTGTAAATAATTGAAAAATGGTATTTAAGACCTCAGAAAGTGCAATCACCCCCCCTGGCCCCCCTAAAATTTATTTTTCATTCGATTTTAATGAAATTTAAAATGCTGCTTTCTTAGGGTGTAAATATTTGTAAAATGTTATTTTAGACCCCCCTGCCCCTCTAAAATTTATTTTTCATTCGATTTTAATAAAATTTAAAATGTTGCTTTCTTAGGGTGTAATTAATTGAAAAATATATTAATCAAATATTTAAAATAAAAAATAACTCTTCCTCATAATTAATTAAAATACATTTATCTGGACAACTCTTAGTCATATCCCGAGACGCCGCCCGCCAGGGCCTAGCGGGGTAGGGTTGCCGTCGGCAACCCTACCGCAGCTAGTTTTGTAATAATTTGAATACTAATAAGGCAACTAAGTTATAAAACTTTCCCTCTGTTTTATTTTTACAACGCTTTTATTAACTTGCTTTCCTGTTTTTCCGACAAATTTGCAAATCGAAATTACGACCACTTCTACTTAACCTAGAGCTTTGAAATTTTATACACATATGTAACTCCCGTGACAATGCAATATTTGATGTGTCTCATCTTTGTAGGTCAATGTAATTTCGCCCTATCAAAAAAAAAGAGGGCGTGAAATTTTTAATCAAAAATTTCTCTTTTGAAATACAAATTGTCTTATTGTATCGTGTATATGTATATAACTCATACGTATTAAGGTGCGCGTCTCGGGGTGCTAATTTTGGGACTTTCCAGCGGCCACAATTTAGAAGCTATCGACCTCAAATTTTTTTAAATTAAAGCTATTTAAAATATCTACAAATAATAGAAGCCCTTTTTTTGATTTTCGAAAAAAATTTTTTTTTTTTTAGATTAATCGCATTAAATAAAAGATATTTTAAAAAAAGGAGCTCTATAAGTTGTAGATAATTAGTAATCATTGTGTTAAAGAATAATTAATTTTTTGCCTTTAATTAATTAGCTGGAAAGTCTAGAATGAAATGCAATTTGTCCCTTGTTTTCCTATGGGGAACACTAACGCCATCTCTTGCCGCCTAGAGGAACTCGGTAGTCAAAAAGCTTTCTAACGACTTTTCGAGACGCGCACCTTAATATTTTATTACAAAAACTAAAAAGAGTTAAATAAAATAATATTAAAAAAAAAATTTAAAAACAACGCTTTTATAAATGTACTAAAAAGAGAAAAATAATTATGTATAATTTCTTTAAAATTATATTAAAAATTAATATATGTTACTAAAACTAAAAGCGTTGGGCGCGCAAATTTACAATCTCTTGCAATTTCCATTGGTTACACTAACCTTAATTCACCGATACATGAATCAAAAAAAAAATAAATAAAATAAAATAATCTAACTAGAACATTTGAGTCACTTCAAACTGTTTTGTCTAACTACCCGCCAAGTCTATGGTATGAAAATGTATTCATAAAACATATAATAGGCCTATTTATACAATTAAAATTTGCAAATCCCGCGCCCAACGCTTTTAGTTTTAGTAACATATATTAATTTTTAATATAATTTTAAAGAAATTATACATAATTATTTTTCTCTTTTTAGTACAATTATAAAAGCGTTGTTTTTAAATTTTTTTTTATATTATTTTATTACTATTTACCTGTGAGCCAATATTAACGGAGATTGTCGTTTATAAATTTTATTACTCGTATATGTCATTTATAACAGCATAAAAATATTATAAATATGAGCTTATAAGTGATCTGATAGCCCTCGGGGCTTGGTGTAGAGGTTAGCGTGCTAACCTCATATACCAAACGTCGCGGGTTCGGACCCCAGGCAGTCCGATGATTTTATTTAAGCCAATTGGATACCAAATGGCTTAAATAAGAATGCCTGGACCCCAAATAAATATATATTAAATCAATAACGGATATCGTAAATGTCTTATATGGCCTGAGTTGCCGAAAAGACTGTGTGAATGTGTGTGTGAAAAAAGTGTGAGTGTTTTTTTTAAATAAAAAAAAAGTGATCTGATAATGCCGGCTGTTAGACTAGCCTGCCATCTTTTGTTAGAGTGCTCAACTATTTGGTCGTTAATTTTTTTTTTTTTTTTGTGTTGATAATATAACCAAACCACTCCAGGCTCTTGAAGTCAGACACGCCACGTGACCCGTTTCCCGCCATATTCGTATTTGTCGCATTAAAACTCTAATATCTCCGTAAATATCCAATATTTTTTAATTCTGATTTTTTTACTAGGCTTTGTAAACAATAAAGATGACGAAAAAAATCACTACCACACACACACACACACACTACATACATCATGCCAAAAATTAATTAAATGGATTCAGGGGACCTCAAAAGGTATTTTGGCAGCTTCAGAAAAATTTCGACTTTTTTTACGATTGCATTAACTTTACCTGTCCAACCTACGGTTGATGGGCAAAGTTAAAAAAAAAAAAAAAAACATTCTATTATGTAAAATGCTCACGAATTTAAATCCTTCAAAAAAAAAAAAAAACCGCATCCAAAAATACTTTAAAATGCCTCACTAGTTTCGGACTAAAGATTCAAAGTGGTCTCCTGAAGCCACTTGATAGAATTTTCTCCCTTAAGGGGAGGGGGGGGAAGGGGAAGTTAGATACTTCAAATTTTGTTTTGTCGGTCATCAAGTCTTTCTTTTGAAATTATTCTTAAATATTTCATTTCCTTTATTTATTTTATTTAATTATATATATTTTTATTTATTTATACATATATAAAATATACTTATTTTTTTTCATTACATGATTTTTTGTCAATTCTAAAAAAGAACACGCAGCGAAATTACTTTAATGATTACATCATAATCATGCTACTTTCTAACAAAACTTTATCTACATATTGATTAAATCTTTTTTTTTTTTTTTTTATATAAAAATCTGGTCGCACAGCACCAACTTTCTCTTATCTTTCGTAATAGAAAGTTGTGTTCTGTTCTTGTCACTCCAGATTTTTTGTGTCAAAATATATTTACAACGGTAGAAACAGCCCGAGTAGGATATTGTAAAAGGAGTAGGAGGTTTACTCGATTCTGTTGCAGAGAAGAAATTATGTCGAGGATTTTTAACGACAAGGCGACTGTGATTGCAATTTAACAGTTTCGGTGTGAAAAGACCATCATCAGGCCTGCGAAAGATTACAGAAAAATTAAATTATGTTTAATTTGTAGTGCACATTTTGTTGGAGGCCGTAGGAATCGAGGAATCCCATAAATGAACAAATCACAATTTAAATATAATAATATGTGTTTATTAAAGATATTACATTAATCGAATGTTGAGAGGACAAGGCAAATTATATGGCTAACAGCTGATCGCATCGAGAGAGTTGAGGCCGGCTGACAAGGTCGTCGAGGTAAGTACAGAGACGAGCCAAAGCATGAGTTTATCATAGGTTCACAGCTCGGGCCACAGATGGCGTCTTATGCGTGGCGGAATAAATTAAAATATACTTCTAACACTTCCCCTCCACGCGCTAAGATGACTTAGTTCGTAGACTCGTAGATTCCCATAAGTTCTAGGCATGAGAAGTGCTTCATTCTGGGAATCGACTTCGTTAACACGTCAGCAAGGTTTTCTTCTGATGATACATGTTCTATCTTCAACATCTTCTTCCCAAGGGCATCGCGGACGAAGTGGTGTCTGATATCGATGTGCTTACTTCTTCCGTGAAATACAGGATTTTCGGCCAATTTGAGCGCTCCATTATTATCAGTGTATAACATTATCCTTGATAATTCTTTGAAGCCAAGTTCTTCTAGGAAACTCTTCAAATAGATGGCTTCTTTTGTTGCGTCTGAAAGCGCCATATACTCAGCCTCAGTCGAAGATAATGCCACGGTTCTTTGTTTCCGACTTTCCCAACTTATAGGACCATCATTCAGGATAAATGCGTATCCGGTGAAAGATTTTCTGTCAGTCGTGCAGTTTCCCCAATCTGCATCAACATATCCTTTCAGGGGTTCATTCTTCTTCTTGTATGTAATGCCAAGATCGATGGTTCCCTTGAGATAGCGTAGAACACGTTTGGCGGCGGTCCAATGGACTTGTCTATAACAGCTATTAAACTGACTTAAATAGCTTACGGAGAAACAAATGTCGGGTCTGGTAGTCACTGCGAGATATGTGAGAGCTCCAATAAGTTCACGAAATGGCAACTTCGCTTCTTCTTCGCTTGGCGGTTCTTCAGTCTTGCATATCTTCGTATTGGAATCCAATGGAGTTCGAATCGGCTTGCAGTCTGACATTCCAAAGCGGTTCAAAATATCAGATATATATCCTCTTTGATTGAGTTTGATTCGATCGTCTTCTCTCTTGAATTCTATCCCAAGGCAGTACTTCACTTCTCCTAGATCCTTCACTTTAAATTCTTTTGAGAGTTTGTCTTTTATTTGAGAAATAATTTTGGAATTCTTGGAAGCAATAAGAATGTCGTCGACGTAGATCGCGATTAAGCAACTACTTCTTCCTTCTTTCATTCGAAAAACGCAGGAATCGGAATGAGTAGGCACTGCTCCAAGGGTCTTGAGAATTTCGCTTAGCTTAGCATGCCAACTTCTTCCGGCTTGACGAAGACCATAAAGAGCTTTGTTGAGATGGCAAACCTTGTCACCTTCGAGCAGCTCTTTAAGCATCCTTCTTGCTTTCATCTTGATGTTTTCACAAACTCCTTCATCTTCAGTGATTCTCTTAAGTATTTCTTTAAGATTCTTCGGTGGCTCCATGAAAATTTCTTCATTAAGATGTCCGCTCAGGTAAGCGCACGTAATGTCTAACTGATGAATTTTCATTCCATATTGAACAGCTAGCGAAGATAAAAGACGAATGGAACCCATACGAGCGACAGGGGCGAACGTCTCATGGAAATGAACTCCAGGTTGTTGTTTAAATCCTTGAGCGACTAGGCGGGCTTTCCTCTTCTCTAAGGCTCCGTCACTTCGAAATTTATTTCTTAGCACAATTCTGCTACCGATTATTTCTTTATCTTTAGGTCGTTCAACCATCTTCCAGGTGTCATTTTCGAGGATAGATTCAATCTCCTTTGAGATGGCTCGATGCCATTCTTCAGCTTCTGGACTATTCATAGCTTCTTTCAAAGGAACTTCACTTAAAAATGACTGTTCACAACTTGAGGCGATCTGGACTGGTTCTTCTACCTTAGAAAATTGCTTTTTAGGGCGTCCTGGAAGACCTGTTCTTATTAATTTGGGTCTTCCCCTTCCTCTGGCTGAAGTTCCGGATTCGTCAGTTGAATCCTCTTCATCTTCGGAAGTATTGTCGAGAATTTCTTCTTTGTCTTCAAACTGAATAAGTTGTTGGCTTGACTGATTTTCTCCATTCTCGGCGTCTTCAATTTCGAGACTTGAAAATTGATTAAAATTATTCTTAAAATCTTCTATAAATTTGACGTCTCTGGATATTTCAACTTTTCTTTCTTCAGGAAGCCAAATACGATAGCCTTTAGACTCTTCGGAATATCCGAGAAAAATACCTTCTTTGCACCTTGAGTCGAATTTTCCTCTTCTGGGATTTCGATTCAAACACAGCACTTTACAACCAAAATCTTTAAGGTTGCCGATGTCGGGAATCTTCTTCGTCCACAATTCATAAGGAGTTTTTCCATTTAAGCTTTTCGTAGGACAACGATTTCTGATGTAGTTGGCGGTATTTACAGCCTCAGCCCAAAATTTAGGAGGTAGACCTGACTGCATTAGAAGACATCTTGCGGTATTCAGCAACGTTCTGTTCTTCCGTTCGGAAACTCCGTTTTGTTCCGGGTTGTAGGGGACCGTCAAACGCCTGGTAATTCCATTAGCCTTCAGAAGTTTGTCGAAATTTTCACTTAAATACTCCGTACCATTGTCGGTTTGAAGACATTTAATTTTCTTCCCTCGCTGCTTTTCGGCAAAAGCGATAAATTCTCTGGTGGCTTCAAGGACCTGATCCTTAGATCTTAAGAATCGAACTTCGCACCATCTTGAATAATCATCAATGAATTCAATAAAATACTTGGATTTGTTCAAAGATTCTACTCTCATCGGTCCGCATACATCAGAGTGGATGAGCTCCAAAAGACTTGTCCTTCTTTCAGATTTCTTCGGAAATGAAGTTCTTGTCATCTTCCCCTGAGAACAGACGTCGCAGCTTATTTCATCATTACTTGCCATATTCAGGTCTTTAATGATTCCTCTGCTTTTTAAATTGTAGAGATCCTTTGAATTCAAATGTCCAAGGCGTCGATGCCACAGCATAATTTCGCTTGATGAATCTTTAAACTTAGTCGCGTTCTTACAAGATTCTTCAGATTCTTGAACAAAATATAAGTCACCTTCCTTCTTGGCAATTATCTTCGTTTGCTTGTCCGGACCAATAATGGAGGCGGAATCCTTTTTAAATGTAACCTCGAATCCTTTTTGAGTGATCTTGCTCACTGATAGAAGATTCGTTCGTAGATCGGGCACGTGAAGAGCCTTATCCAATGTTACATGCTTTAACTTGCCAGAAACTTCTGTCTTGAATTCTGCTTTTCCTTCAGCTAATATATTCGTAGATGAATTGTTGGCTAACTTGAGCTTTCCACGCTTGGAATTATCAATCTCAACAAATTCATTTATATTCTTACATAAGTGTGAAGAAGCGCCGCTGTCTAAACACCATTTCTGTATATTATCAGATGAATCAGAGGTGAAAGCCTCACTAGCTACAAGACCAACTTGTTCGGAAGATTTAGCATTTTGTTCTTTCTTCTTTTTATTTTTACAATCTGCTGCTTTGTGGCCAATTTCTTTGCATGAATTACAACGAAATCTAAATGTGCCTTTCCTTTGTCTCTCATTCGAAGAATTTTCTGAAGCTGGAGATTTTCTGAAGACATTTTTATTTGCAAACATTCCACTGGAATTAGAAATACGCTCTTCATTCTTGCGAGCTTCACTTTCTTCTAAAATTTTTATTTTTAACGTTTCGGGCGTCGGAAGATTGTCACGAGATTCGATGGCGCATCGAAAATTTTCATAACTTGCAGGGAGACTATATAGAAGCATGATGGATAATAAATCCGAATTAATTTCTACTTCCATATCTTTCAACTTATCAACTGCATCAAAAAATCTATCAAGATGATTTTTAACGTTTTCACCCTGTTCCATTTTGGTTAGAGTCAATTGCTTTAAAAGTGTCGCTTTTCTTGCGGGGCCTTTCGATTGATAAATTGATTCTAATTTTCGCCAAACTTCGTGGGAGGTTTCGCAGTTTTTTATTTGTTTAAGTTCGGAGGGGCTGATGCATAAAATAATATCAGATCTTGCCTTTCTATCATTTTTAATCCATTCAGCAATGGCGGCTGTAGAGGCGGCATCCGAGGTAGTTGCAATGGGTTTTTTAATTTCACCGATCACATACGACCATTCATCATTTTTGATAAGTACGGCCTGCATTTGCATCTTCCACGTATCATAGTTTTCTTTATTAAGAGTTTCTAT
>JAKCPI010031250.1:0-81165 GCA_023213315.1 Euborellia annulipes
AAATAATAGTTGATATTAACGATCCCGTATCTCAACATCTATTAGAGATAATGAAAAGTTCTAAAGACCAAACTTGTAGGAAATTTTATTTTATTTAAAGTTGGTAATGGAGCATTTCCCATAAAAACGCATAGAAAAAGAAATATTTAAAAAAAACGCAACTAGTTTCTAACTTTGGCTGTCCATCGAATTTGGCTCAAGCTGTAAATGGAAGCCATGAGAAAACTAATTTTAAGATTGATTAAAGAAATATATATTAACATATATAGAGGTAAGAGAAAGTAAAAATACACACATAGAAAAATAAAAGCATATGGAAATGAAATTTCACCCCTCAAGCAGAATTATATTTAAAAAAAAAAAATTAAATCAATCTCCAAAAAAAAAATAAATAAATAAATAAATAAATCAACATTTATTTATTTATTTATATTGAAATACCCCTTTGAAGTTAATTTTTATCCTTTGGCTGTCAAATGCCAATTCAATTATAGGTGGGTTTTAATTAGGATAATGTAAAGCAAAGTGGGGGGTGGAGGGGGGGGGGGATTTAAGCTAAGCTTGAATCCTAAAAAGGGAAAAGGGAAAGAGAGAATGGAATTACAAATTTAAATCCATCAAAAAGGCATTTGACTTTAAAACAACGAATTAAATCAATTAATTTGTTATTTAGGATTAGTGATGATCCTAAAGGCTATTTCCAACTCCCTCCTACAGACAAACATATAAAAAAAAGCAAAAAATTTGCTGTAAAAAATCAACTCACAAAAAAAAAATTCTGATTGAATCGATATCTAATTAAAAAATCTGGTGTGAATGTCCCTTACCTTCAACTAATTGAAAGTTGTGTTCTGTGCTTGTCACTCCAGATTTTTTGTATTGATATATATTTAGTTTCCCACAGTATAAGATTTATACTTTAACTTAAAAAGTTATTGATTTTTGAATTGCGAATTTTGAGAAAATCCAAAAAAACTAAAAAATTACATCAGTAAAGTACTAGTACTCTTTGGCCGATTTTGTTCAAAATCATAATTTGGCGTGTTAGGAGGATACGTAACTTAAATTTAAAATTTCAATCTCGTAGCTCATTTAGTTAATAAACAAGTGCAGAATCAAAACGTGTATTTCTATCAAATTATATATATAGATTGAATTTTTAAGATGAATTCAATATTTTCCCTTTTTTTATTAAAATACGTAAATATGAATGAACGAAAAAGTAAAACGTCCATAAAAATTCTTTATGTAGTTTCAAATTACGAAATTCAAAATTAAAATAATAAAATCTCACAATTATAATTCTATAATTAATCATATATTATATTAAATTTTAATTTTTCTCATTTATTAAAAGTTAGTAAAAAGGAAAGTATTTAATCTCTCCCAATAGGGTCTACATTTATTTCATTTTTTTACTTTCTCTTACCTATGTATATATGTAATATATATAGAGAGAAAGTATTGGATTCATTTCTTTCATGTTTATTTTGAAAATACACAAAAGACCATTTTAAACTCCGGGAGTATCAAAATTTGTATTTCTATCAAAATATCGACATGAATGCGAGGCAGATTGCAATACAGAAAGTAAAGGAAATTATACTCGATATATACGACTCTATATCTCGCTATCTATTAGAAATATCAAAAAATGTTTTAGACCAAACTCATAGGAAATTTTATGCTCTATAAATTCAGTTATAACACTTTTTCCTGAAAAATGCACTGGAAAAGAGAAATTTTGCAAAATATGAAAAATGATTTTTTCAAATATCAGAGAAAGGGATTTTTATAATTCCTATTATTTTTATTTAGCTCTGAATATTTTTTAATAAAACAAAAAAAAAGGAACTTTTGACAGAGAAAATAAAACTTTTTTGCTAATAAAGTTATCTTCAAACATAAAACTTTTTTTTACAAAAAGTAAATAAAGAACACTCTCCTCTTGCGAATGGAACGTTTTATTTCATTATTATTATTATTATTTTTTTTTCCTCCCGTCCAACTATTGGCCGGTATTTTTAACTCTATTGTTTTGTTAAGATATGGACCAATGGGTTTTCATTGGATGAAGAAGAAAAATAACAGATGGGAAAAATTAATGTTTTTCTCACATGGAGAGAAGACAGTCAAAAAAGAATTAGAGATTTTCTCCTTTTGTTGAAGAAAATAGATAATCAATTTTTATTAGAGAAAGGGAAAAAAATAGAAATGGAGAGACTCTATTATATAATAGAAATTCGATTATCCGAATAAGTGTTTTTTTTTTATTACAAAAAAAAAAATTATCCAGACCCCCTTCATTGAATCGCTCAGCTAGTATTTATTCAATTTAAGCATGAACAATTAGACTACGTAATCTTAATCTACAAAAAAAAAACATTTATTGAAATTAATTTTTTATACCATATTAATTAAATAAAAGAATTTAATCTCAAAAAATATGATATTTTTTTTTTTATAATGGTTCTTAACAATTGGAAAAAGGTTTAACAATAAAAATAATAAAAATTTGTAAATTTCACCTCATTAAAAATAAATTTATAAATTTTATATAATCAAAAATTAATAATAAAAATGTAAAAAAATGAAAATAAATAAAATTTAAAAATTCTTTATAAATAAATTTTTACATTTTATTAATTTTTATTCTTTTTTTAATTTATTTTTAATTTAGTTAATAAATTTCATTTATTTTTATTGTTGTACCTTTTCATTAATTATAATTTTTATTTATTTATATTATTATTATTGTATTATTTATTATTAAATAAAATTTATTTTTAATGAAGTTTATTTTCATTTGTTTTTATTGTTGTACCTTTTTATTAAATTTTAATTATTAATTATTTATTTAATAATTGATTATTTAATCACTATTATTTAATTTATATAATTATTGAACGCCCGCTGGAAGCCAATCGATATATTGTATTAAAATAAAAATAAAATATAATAAATTTATAAAGTCAAATGACCTTTTATTTAATATAATTGGTAAGAACTATTAGGCTATAATTTTTTTTTTTTTTTAAGTTAAATTATAGTTTCAATTTAATTAAAGAAATATATAAGTCGTTTGTATTTGAATTCTTACTTGAAGAAGTCAGAGAATGAGTGACCGAAACGTTGTATTATATCCGAAAACAAGTATTTTTTATTTAAAAAACTTTAAACATCCTAAAACATTCTGTATATACTGTGTTTGGAGTATTTATAAAAAAAAATTATGTATTTTTCCCTCATATGACGTCATTTCGGCATCGCACTGACCCATTTAACGCTCAATTCGCTTATTTATTTTTCATTTAATTGATTTGTATTTAATTTCACCGCTGTGTATTTCTCTCTTATCACAATTTTTTTTGTCATTATATCCTTTCAGGGGTTTGATAATAAATAACTCTATTATAACGAACTGCACGATGATGTTATTGCCCCTCCCCCCCCTCAGCCCCTGGGGCCCAGATAAATTCAATTAAGTTTTTTTTTTTTTTTTTTTTGTGCACACATTTAATGTTGCAGTGAACTGGAAACTTTCTCTCTCCACAAACACTGAATAAATAGCTTTTTTTTTTATTGTGGAATGAGAATTGGAATATATTGTTATAGGTTTAATTATTTAATTATATAATAGAATTTGAAATATTTTTGTAACGAGAAAATATTTTCTCTTTGTTTATTAAAATAAATAATATGAGTAAAACCACCAGATTTTGTTTTGTAGTAAGGTGTCTTATCCACTTTTATGGTATTGGTGTGTCCCAAATTAAATGATTATTAAAAAAAAATATTTGGGTTGCCTACTTAAAGGTTCTCTTGTGGTAATTCGCTTCTTGTTTCGCCTTCATAGTAAGTGAGACTTTATTGTCTATTTAATGTTTTGTTCGTTTATTGGTTTTATTTCTAAACCCCCTAAAGGCGTTCTTTCAAAAATTCAAACCTTCTCTTAATATCACCCCGGTGAAATTCTCTACATATTAAAAAAAAACCATGAAAATCCGTCAAGTACTTGCAGAGTAAATGCGATAAATAGATTTCAAAATTCAAATAATTAAATCTCACTATTATTACTTTCTCTTACCTATGTATATATGTAATATATATATATAGAGAGAAAGTATTGGTTTCATGTCAAAAATTCGATGTCGAGATTTTGATGGATCTTCACGTTTTGAGGTCCCCTGAATCCAAAAAAGTGGTTTTCGCGACATGGTCTGTCTGTGGGTGTGTGGGTGGGTGGGTGGGTGGGTGTGTGGGTGTGTGGGTGTTCAATTTTAAGCATGAAGGAATTGAGCTATGAGGCTGAAATTTTATATTTAAGTTAAACACCCCCCGGGACCGACAAAATAAGCTTTTAATCAAAATCGGCCAAAAAGTACTAGTACTTTACTGATGTACTTTTTCAGTTTTTTTCGATTTTCTCAAAATTCGCTCTAACGATTTTGATTAAAATTCAAAAATCAATTATTTTTTAGATGCTCTTTAAAATGTATATTCTCGTTTTGCCCTCAAAATTGTTTGAAGCACACTTTACTCTTGTGCTTCATAGGAAAGATAGGAGAAATAAATGGTTGCCATGGTAACCGAATTTAAATCTTTTTCTTTTTATTAGATTAAAAATCAATTATTATTTAAACGCCCATTTTTTTTTTCGGAGAAAACATATCTCTCTCTCTCTCACAAAACTATCTTCTCTCTTTCTACGCGTTTTAAATTTTTTCTACCTTATCTTCGCATTTGGCCAATGTTAATTTCCTATAGGGATTTGTATGTTAATTTCGATTCAAAAGGGGGTCCCCTTTGGAACTTTTTACGCATTTAAATTTTTTTTTCCAATTCTTATGAAATTTTGTATTTATTTACGATTCTATATTGTGTATAAAATGTCCAAATATGAGATTAAAATTTTGAAAAATAACCATAGTTTATTTCAAGCAGTCAACATTTAAAATGCAAGTTTGAAACTAAGGTGCTATCGGAAACTAAATATATCTCGACACAAAAAATCTGGTGTGACCAGCACAGTGCACAACTTTCTCTTACCGAAGGGTAAGAGAAAGTTGTGTGCTGTGCGCCAGTCACACCAGATTTTTTTTCTATAATTATTCATATATATTTTATATTCAAAAATAAAAATCATAATTTATTTTAAAAATTTTTAAAATCAAACTTTCATAATTAATAAATTTTAGTGAGATTTAAATTCAACATATAATAATTAAGATAAAAAAAAATTTTATTTAAATTCAACATTTGATTAATTAAAATTAAATTTATTATTTTATTTATCTTAATTAGAGATGCCCCAAGTGCAATTTGATATAATTTGTTTTTGTTTTTGTGTTTTTTTTTTTTTAACAAATATACAAGTGTGACGTATCATTTTACTCGTGAGAAAGTCTACTTTCAGATTAAATAATAAAAAACACTATATTATTTATAAAAAAAAAAAATATCTCTCTCTAATTGTCTAGTTTTGAAGAAATGAACAATTGCTAAAAAAAAAATCTGGTGTGACTGTCGCACAGCACACAACTTTCTCTTACCTTCGGTAATCGAAAGTTGTGTACTGTGCTTGTCACACCAGATTTTTTGTGTCGACATGTATTTAGTTCCCGGCAGTAGGGAATATTTGAATTCAGTTGTAAAATTTATAAGTATGGGAAAATATTTATATTTTGTTACCATGGCAACCATTTCTCCTATCTTTTCTATGGAGTGCAAGAGTAAAGTGGTCTTCAAACATTTTGAGGGCAAAACGAGAATATACATTTGAAAGAGCATCTAAAAAATAATTGATTTTTGAATTTTAATCAAAATCGTTAGAGCGAATTTTGAGAAAATCGAAAAAAACTGAAAAAGTACATCAGTAAAGTACTAGTACTCTTTGGCCGATTTTGATTAAAAGCTTATTTTTCCGGTCCCGGGGGTGTTTAACTTATATATAAAATTTCAGCCTCATAGCTCAATTCCTTCATGCTTAAAAGTGAACACAGACACACACACACACCCACCCACACACCCACCCACCCACCCACAGACAGACCATGTCGCGAAAACCACTTTTTTGGATTCAGGGGACCTCAAAACGTGAAGATCCATCAAAATCTCGACATCGAATTTTTGACATGAAACCAATACTTTCTCTCTATATATATATTACATATATACATAGGTAAGAGAAAGTAAAAATCTGTCATGACAACACATTAACGAATATTGTGTGATAATTTTTTTTTTTTCGATTTTCTCGGCCCTGTAAATGAATAAAATCGAAATTTTACCCATCTTGACGACCCAAGAGCCCAGTTTAATTAAATCGGAATAAAATCAACACCTGTTACTTTGAAACTAAACTACGCCAGAGAGAGAGAGAGAAAAGGAAAAGCAAAGTAACTTATCATTATTGCCTAAAACGCCCTTTTGTAATTACATTTCAAGTGACAACGGGTAGGGGGGACGAGGGGGGGACCCGAGTTTAATTATAAACTAATTAGGAATCAGTTAGGTAGGCAAGTAAGAGGAGGGGGAAAGGGGAGCCAGATTTAAATTTGGTCTTATATCTTACGCACACACAAATCATTCAGAAATGACAGAATCTTATTGGCTTGGCAGCAACAATAAGCCCTTGTAAGGGATAAAAAGAATCTTCTGCATTGATGAATGGTGATAAGGTCTTTGAGATACTGTCGTTAAAAGTTAAAACTTAACTTTTTCTTTTTCGGTTTTTAGTCATATAAATAAGTAGCTAGGAGTTAGCCCTTTTGCGAGGTTAATCAGCCGCTACGTAAGCAAAATAGAAAAAAAGAACGTTGTTCCTCTAAACAAATTGATGAGAGCTTATGATGTGGACTGTATTTTTAATATTTAAAAAACAAAATTAACACACAAACAAGCCTATTCTATAAAAAAGACGTTAAAATTTAACAAATAGGTGTTAAAAAGTAAAGTAATAACATCAGCGTTATCATTAATAAAATTTTCTGTTTAATTCTGGTTTATTTGTAAAAATTACAACGTTTCGGACACTCATTCGTGGCCTTCTTCAGGTACAATTCAGTTACAGATGTAACAACCTTTGTATTCTCAGCTGAATTGTACCTGAAGAAGGCCACAGAATGAGTGGCCTGAAACGTAATTTTTACAAATAAACCACAGTTAAACCGAAAATAAAATTATTTTACTAATTATAATTAGGAATCCAAAAATCCTGGTTTCGGTTTCGTCCAAAAACCAGCCGAAACCTGAGTTTGAAAAAATGGGATGAAACTCGGACGCAAAAAAAAAAAAAAAACATTCAAATGATTTGCCCTTGAAGGAGAAAAAAATTTTCCGCAAGACGGATAAGAGGCGAAAAAAATTTTTACATTCCTAAAAAAATGATTTTCACGGGAGGGAAAAAAAAATTTCCGCTCGGTGTAAAAGGAGCGGAAAAAATTTAAAAAAAAGACCCGTCGCTTTCGTTATAGAAGGTAGGCACGCTACCAACTACTCCAAGCCCCGAGGGCTATAAAATTTATTATTTAATTAAATTTTCTTTTTCTTTTGGACAAACAAATAGAATACTTTAATTTATAAATATAATTATATTTCATTAATAACATATGGTAATTAGGCTTATAGGTGATCTGATAATGCCGGCTGACAGGAGCAGTGTTGCCATTTCAGTTAAGAGGCGGGGAATTCAAAAAGTCACGGACTTATTGACCTTCTGTACCCTCCAATTGACCCTAAAATATTTTTTTTTGTTTTGTTATTAATAGTATTGATTGAATATTAAAAAAAAATTAATTATTTATTTATTGAGAAGAATTCAAATGCTCAGTAAAAAAAAAGATGGATTTTTTAATGAAAATTGACAAAAAAAAAAAGTAAAAATAGTAACATAAAAAAGAAAAAAAAAAATTAATATTCAAAATTCAATTATTTATTAATAACACCACCACCAGCGCTGCTGCTGTTTCTAAATTCTATTTTTAGTGTTTGTGTTGTTTTTTTTCTTTTTCTTCTTTTCTGTCTGTCTGTGTGTGTGTGTGTGTGGGTATTAAATTTCAATGACTATTCTCACGAAAATGTCATTCGTTTGTTAATTTGCTTAATAGAGATTGATCTCTCTCTTATACACCCACACACACACACACAGACACAAATACAAAATTTTCATCATTAATTCTTAATGAAGCTGTCAGTTAAAAAGAAAGGAATAAAAAAAAATTATAAATAAATCATCATATTTAATATATGAATGAGTTTGATGTAATATAAATAAAAACTAATGTTGCCACCGGGAAATATGAATATAGAGCCTTGAGTTTAGGCGTCCAGAGCTTACACGTCATATCTTACATAATTTTTTAGTTTAAATTTCCCGCTTTTTCGACCCAATGTATAAATTTAAAGTTTTTCACATTTTATTTTAAACTATTGACATTATTACTTTCTCTTACCTATATTTATGTTAATATATTGAGAAAGAAAGTATTGGATTCATGTCAAAAAGCCGATGTCGAGATTTTGATGGATATACACGTTTTGAGGTCTCCTGAATCCAAAAAAGTAGTTTTCGCGACATTGTCTGTAGCTAGGAAGTTGAAATTTTATATTTAAGTTAGACACCCACCTGAGGTGTGGAAATAAGCTTTTGAACAAAATCAGCCAAAAAGTACTAGTACTTTACTGATGTACTTTTTCAGTTTATTGCGATTTTCTCAAAATTCGCTCCACAGATTTTGTTTAAAATTCATAAATCAACTATTTTTACATACTCTTTAAAAAGTATATCAGTGAAATTTTTCGTGGAAATTGTTTGAAATACACTTTACTGATGTGGAAGCATTCATAGCTCAGCGCCATCATCGCGTGGTCAAGTTTGGAACTAAAGTGCTAAGAGTAACTAATTATATCTCAACACAAAAAATCTGGTGTGGTAAGAGAAAGTTGAGTGCTTTGCGATCAGTCATACCAGATTTTTCAAGGCAAAACTTAATGCTTTCCAATGGGCAAATTCTCTAATTTTCTATATAAATCCCTATATAAATAATATTAGATTATAAATTAAGTTAATAATTTTCTTACTTATCAATTTCTGTGACTATTTTTTATAAATTATCTTTTGTCTACACATCCACAATACAATTTTTTTTTTTTTTTTTTTTTTAATTCATTTGAATAATAAAAATGCATTTTTATAGACTAAAAAAAAAAAAAAGAAAAAAACAGGTGCGGAATAAATAATTGAAAATTCATTATAAATTGTAAATACATAAAAATAATAATAATTTTTTTTTTTTCTTTTAATTCGTAATTTTTTTATCAATATTATATTATTTAGGTTTTAATTTTATATGCAAAAAAAAGCAAAAAAAAAAAATATTCATTTGCATTTAATATTATTTTATTTTATTTATTTTTTTTTTTTTATAAAAATCGCATTATATTTCAATTTTTTTTTATTTTTATTGGAATCTGATGGTATTTAGCATTTCAATAATCAAGCATGTAACATGAATTTAGATTTTTCATAATATTTATAATTCCCTAAAGTCTATTTGACCAAATGAAATTTTACACTCTTAGGCCGGATTCACACACAAGTGGCGTTTGCCACTGGCGTGGAGGTGGCGTGGCGCTGGACGTGGCGTGGTGTGGATAAGATGTGGCGCGTGCATACACACACAAATGGCTCAACCCACTCCAGTCACTTTATCTGAGCAAATATTTCCAACACCGTTCTCCAATTCCAAATCAAGATAGATATTCTGCATATGCATTTAAATATTAAATCTAAATAAAAATATTTATTTTATAATTTGTGTAGTTATTTATGTTTATTTAACCATATTTAATTTTATTTAATATTTAATTTTTTACAAAGTAATGAAATATAGATATAAAATAGCAAATTTGGATATTCAAATACATATCGCATCAATAATTTAAGGGCAAAGGTTGCGAAACAAATGGTTTGCTAGTGGCGAACGCCACTTATGGTCGCCATAGATGGCGTCGGAATGGTGTGGTTTCGGCGCCATTCGCCACGCCTCCGCCACGCCATGTCAGTGTATATTGGGCTATAGGTTAACATAGAAGTGGCAGAAGCCAGATCCACGCCATCGCCACGCCACGCCATACGCCACTCGTGTGTGAATTGGGCCTTATAGCGGACGTTATGGGTAAATATTCTAATCCCGAAGTCGGATTCTTTGACGATTACAATACTTTCTTTTACTTCCTATACGAGAAAGTAATAAAATTGTTTGTCGTTTTTTAAAGTATTAATATTTTATGAAAATTAAAATTTAATATTTATATAATTAATTATAGAATAATAATTGTGAGATTTAATTTTAATTTTATTAACAGATAGATTTTTAATTATTTATATTATATTGTTATAATACATTGTATTAAATACAAACAAATAAATAATAATAATTTTAAATTTATTATTTGTAAATGTGATTTATTCGGAAACTACTTGACGTATTTTTATGGGGTATTTTTTTTTCGGCATCTGATTTATACTCATATACAGGTCAATTCTCTAAAAACAGACTTTAAAGAATTAAAAATAAACAAATGGGTGTTAAAAACTAATGTAAAAACAATCAGCGTTAAAAAAAATTCTATTCTTTAAACAAAGTTTTAACATTTTGCTTTTATTTCAAAACTAACAAAATCACTTTTTAGGTTTAGGACGTCATTTTTATTTTAAATACGACGTTAAAATATTAAAGGCACCCCTTAGACATGGCATTAATTTTTAACACTATTTTCTAAATGTTAACGCTTTGGCTTTTTGTTTATTGAATAGCTATTTGAGGCAAGGAAGTGATTTTGAATAGCATTTTTTTTAACGCTTATATTACTTTTTAACACCCATTTGTTTATTTTCAATTTTAACGCCTGTTTTTAGAGAATAGACATGATATATAATTATATATTAACGATACTATAATTCCTGGAATCTTTTGAGTTATCAATATTGGCATATCTCACTCACTAGGGATTTTTTTTTTAATTTTGCTCTTTCTGCTACTGAGGCCAGACTATTTTATTCAGGATCACCCAGGCGAGTTTCCGTTTTTAAAATTTTTTTTTTTATTTTATTTAGCCTAACAACGTTTCGGTCACGAGATAATTTCATTCTTCATGTTTGCCCCCCCCCCCCTATTTATTTAAATAATTGTGATTCTTTTATTTTCTACCTTGATCCTCTCCTGTCAGTGACATCAAAAATCGTTTAATTATTTGATGATTGATCGGGTCATGCTTGTCATTTATCGATGGAAACCCCCCCCCCCTCGCCCCCCTGGTTGAAATGACTCACCACCAGCCGATGCATAATCCCAGACGACGAATTTCAATTACCTTCTCTCCTCTCATCTGCCAATCGTTTTTGTGCCTATTAATTCTTTTTTGAATTTGCCATGTCAATGATAGTATTATACCCGGTGATATTCAAAAAAAAAATGATAAAAAAAAATGAATGATTTTTTTTTTTCGTAATTTCAAAATTAAATCATTTTTTTTTTTTTTTTTGAAAAATATAACGTTAATTTATTATTATTTCACAATTTTGGGTGAGATCAATTTTTATTAGGAGTTGAAGACAATTCGAGTTCAAATCCACCTCATAGCAAAAAAAAAAAAAAAAAAAAAAAATTAAAATTGAATTGAAATTTAAAATTAACTAGCGTCGCCGCCCGCCTGTGGCGGTCCCTCGCCTTTTTCTTAATTATGAAAAGAAAACTATTACTATCTATTCCAATCCAATGCCTGCTTGAGGTTTACATTCATGGAATATATAAATGCAAAGAATACTTAAATATTTCTCTATATATTTCCTATGGGAGAAATCGTAACTTTAGGGAATTTACAACTCAAATAGGAATTTCGGGACCTGAGTATTTTTCCGGGACTCTCAAATAACGTCCTCTATAAGAATGCAAAATATATTTTCAAAATTTAAACTGGAAGATGGTCAAGCAGACGGACAGACAGACGGACACTGCGCTATTATTATATATAGATTTTAATTAAGAATCTATTTTAAATCTTATTTGACAAATTCTTTCGTTTTTTTTTTTTTTAAATTATCCATATATAGGCGCACACGGTCGATTTTTAGTCGATGGACATAAAATGCAGACAACTGCAGATCAACTCGATTTTTTAATGCATTTATGTCCATCGACTAAAAATACAACTATTTTTTAGTTGAACAAGAGAAAAATAAAATACAGTGATCAATAACTGATGGGCTTTTTAAAATAAAAAGTAATAATTAAGTTGAAGAATGTGTTGAAGATGGTAGAGTAGTCTTGAGTATAGAAAAATATTCCTTTCTGTATTATTTAGAAACATTAACTTTGGATAGAATATAAAATTGGCCTTTTAATTAAGTGTCAGCCTAAGAATATAAAATTTAAAAAAAAATTAATATTTAAGCTTATATTAATTAATTATTGAAAAATAATTGTGAGATTTTATATTAATTGTTTTTTTTTTTTTTTTTAAATTCTTTCTTAATTCTAAAACTAGCCGGGGGGCCTGGCAACGGAGTAGAGCAACAGTCACCACAATCGTTGCTGTTAAGCAATGCCAAGCGTGGCGAAATCTGGGATTGGTGACCCCCAGAAATCAGCGTGTAGAACGTCCCCCGGTAGCCATCGGTATTATAAATCTAATAATATGTAAAATTAAAACCCTAATGGCCTCTGCAGCCGAAAAGGGGAGAATTAAAAAAAAAAAAATTCTAATGCCGGGTTGCAAGAAAACAGTTCTGTAAACATTTAAAAGTCTGTTAGTAAACATCGCTTTGGGCTTTAAAATTATAGGCTGTTGCTAAAGCAACTTTAAAGGAACGGTTAACTATTCCCTACTGTTAAGATATATAGATAGATGCAAAACGATTGGGCCACCGAAAATGACAGCTCTCTATGTAGTTGGCCAAATTGGCCGCAAGGGCGCATTGTCAAATTGTATCATTTATAATAGTACCAAAATTATAAAAGAAATAAAAATAGTAATTATATTTGTATTCTTTAAATTTCAATTGTTAATATTAGGTTACAAAACAAAAAAATGTTTAAATATTTAAATATCGTAAAATAAAAATAATAAATACGTTGGTAGATCTGGCTGTCAGATGTTAAATTATAAAGAAACTGGGAATATACTATAACCTCACTTTTTCTCTTCATCGAATGAATATCTATAATAATTAATAATATCGCTTAAAACGTTTCAGAAACTAAAGAAAACTCAATTAAATTAATGTATTTCTATCTTACCTCTCTCGCGTGATAATATAGTCACCAAATTCTTATTTATTTCAATGAAACTAATCAGGTTAGTGGATACTTTATAGTTTAAAGCTCCGAATTTCAACCTTTAGTTTAATAATAATAATAAAAAAAAAAAAAAAAAAAAAAAAAAAAATACAGCTTTTACGAACCAATCACCTTTAAATACGTTCTTGCAACCCAAAATTATTTATCGGAAGATTTAAACCAACAAAAGCGTTTAGCGAACCGTTAAATACGTTCTTGCAACCGGGCATAAAACTACTTGACAGATTTTTATGGGCGGTTTTTTTTTTTTTTGCAAAATTTTCCTGTTTTAAAACATTTCTAACTACTCTAATCGGCAAGTTAATATATTTTAATTTTCATTATAATTTTCCAATTTTATAAAAAAAAAACAACCTAACTCCAGTTCTGTCAAACCAAAACTAACAAAAGAACTAAATAATCTCCAATTAGTTGTTTTTTTTTTTTGTTGTTGTTGTTGTTGAACAAAAATTGCTTTGTCATTTTGGTCTAAGTATGAGTGAACATTTGTTGATTGCCCTACCAATTTCGGTGCATTTTTTGTCTCGTATTTAGAGCATTTGTCCCAATATCTTGTGTTTGTTTGAAATCTAACAATTTGAAATAGATATTATTTCAACAATTACGCATATAATACAACAATAAGAAATCTAACAATTAAAAAAGCTGAAAAATTCATTCTTTTTTTTTTATAAATAAAATTTAAATTTAATAAATTTATATTACATTAATTATAGAATAATAATTGTGAGATTTTATTATTTCAATTATTAAATTCTCTAATAACTCTGAAACTACTTGACGAATTTTTATGGGTTTTTTTTTATTATTTTTTTTTTTTTTTTATTAAATTCTAAATGTGGTATTAATAATTCAAAACGTTATTTGTGTAATTTATACGATAAGAAGAGGTGAGGGGATTGTTTCCAAACATAGGCTATATAATTTAGAAATTGGACTCGAGTTAAAGGTGACTCCACGGGGTGGGTGGGGGGGGGGTGCCTTCCTTTAATAGTCATTAATACCCACATAACAAATATGATTTTATGGACTCTCTCTCTCTCTCTAGTTTGCATAATAACCGCCCGACTCGTTTTAATACGGCTTTAGGATGCCCTAAGTGTGTTTATCTTATTTACAAATGTTTGCCTATTAAGAAAATAACACTCTCGGTGTGACATTAGCATGGGATCCGTGGCTGCCTGCCTGTTTGTTCTTAAGTGTAAATATTAAAAGCCAAAATCCCCTTTTGTTAGAAGACAAAATTATTATTAGCGAGCGGGGGGGGATTTGATTTCATATAAACACAAAAACAACGCACTAACAAAAAAAATTAACATTTATTCCAATTAAAATACATAATTTTAGTTTACATTTATTTTTTTACTGACTTCGAGCCATCTTGCTCCCAATCAGGGAACAAAAAAATAAAATAAAATTTAATATATATATGATTAATTATATTAAGATAATTGTGAGATTTAATTTTATTTTAATTAATTTCTTTTTTCCCACATTTATTCTGAAACTATTTGACCGATTTTTATGGGGCTTTTTTTCGTTTTTTTTTTTTTTTTTTTTTTTTTTTTTTTTTTTTAAAAACATTCACACTTTTTTCTCATTCACACTCACACTCACACACACATTCACACAGTCTTTTCGGCAACTCAGGCCATATAAGACTTTTTACGATATCCGTTATTGATAAATATACATATATGGGGTCCAGGCATTTTTATTTAAGCCATTTGGTATCCAATTGGCTTAAATAAAATCATCGGGCTGCCTGGGGTCCGAACCCGCGACGTTTGGTATATGAGGTTAGCACGCTAACCTCTACGCTATGCCCCGAGGGCTTTTTTTCTTTTTAAATTTTGTCTGGAAAATTTTTTGAAAACCCCCTACTTTTTTTTTAATACCAAAAAATTATAATAATAAATTTTTTACTTTCTCTTACCCTAAATATGAAATATATAGAAAGTATTGAATTCATGTCAGAAATTCGATGTTGATGGATATACACGTTTTGAGGTCCCCTAAATCCAAAAAAGTGGTTTTCGCGACATGATCTATCTGTGTGTCTGTGAACTAAATGTCTCGGGAACTAAAAGAGCTACGAGGTTGAAATTTTATATTTTAGTTATGGACCCTTCCAAAGAGTGAAAATAAGCTTTTGAACAAAATTGGCCAAAAAGTACAAATACTTTACTGATGTACTTTTTTAGTTTTTTCAATTTTCTCAAAATTCGCTGCAACGATTTTGTTTAAAATTCATAAATGAACTATTTTTAAGATGCTCTTTAAAAAAGTATATCAGTAAAATTTTTCGTAGAAATCGTTTGAAGTACACTTTACTGATGTGGAATCATTCGTAGCGCCCAGCGCCTACCATGGTCAAGTTTGGAACTAAAGTGCTAAGAGCAACTAAATATATCTCGACACAAAAAATCTGTTGTGCCCAGCACGATGCACCGTGGGTAAGAGAAAGTTGTGTGCTGTGCGCCAGTCACACCAGATTTTTTTTTAATTATATTTTATTTTCCTGCCATTAACCCTCAGAAGCCTTTTTCAGCCGCGATAAAAAAAATCCCCTCAAGTCAATTCAATCCATTCAATTTCTCGCTCTTTGTTAGGTATTAAAAAAATATTTCTTATTACAAATACAGTACATATTAAATTAAATTTATTTTATTAAATTCTCTTCTCGCATTGTTTATAATAATATATGTATATAATCCCCAAATATATATAAAATATTTTATTAATAACTTGAATTGTTTGAAATGAGTTAATTAATATTGATATTGGATCGTTTGATCAAATTCCGCCAAATATTAAATGTCGAGTTACGAATTAATAATAATTTCGAGAGAGAGAGGCTTTGGGATTGAAATAAAGGAAAAAAAACCTGGGTTACATTCTGGGTCTGTCACACCAGATTTTTTGTGCCATAGATTCCGTCGATATATTAGAATTCAAATATTTATATTTTGTTACCATGGCAACCATTTCTCTTAACTTTTCTATGGAGTACAGGAGTAAAATGGTCTTCAGAAGATTTCAATGACAAAATGATAATATACATTTTATAGAAAATCTAAAAAATAATTGATATATGAATTTAAAAAAAATCGTTAGAGCAAATTTTGAGAAAATCGAAAAAAACTGAAAAAGTGAATCAGTAAAGTACTAGTACTCTTTGGACGATTTTGATTAAAACTTTATTTTCACGTTCCCCGACGGGGGTCTAACTTATATATAAAATTTCAACCTCCTAGCTCAATTCTTTCATGCTTCAAATTGAACACACACAGACTAGAGAAAGTTGTGTGCTGGTGCGACCAGTCACACCAGATTTTTTATATAAAAATGCAAAAATATAAATTAAATTTAATAAATATATATGACATTAATTATAGATTAATAATTGTGAGATTTTATTATTTCAATTTTCAAATTCTCTACTAACTCTGAAACTACTTGACGAATTTTTATGGGTTTTTTTTTTTTTTTTTACGATTAGAAGAGAATTTTACGGTGCTGGTTTAGGACTTATAATTTTTTTATAAAAATTTCATTCTTTAGTTTTTAAGACTCCATAAGTTTAGGGTTTTATAAAAGAAAATTTTTTTTTAGAATTAATGAATTTTTATAAAAAAAATTTTTTTTTCCCTTTAATAAACGTTTATATATTCATTTCAAAAATTCGATGTCGATATTTTGATGGAAATACACGTTTTGAGGTCCGAGAAAAGTGGTTTTCGAGTCATGGTCTGTCTGTCTGTGTGCGAACAGAATATCTCAATAACGAATCCAATATATATATATATATATATATATATATATATAAACATTTATAGGTAAGAGAAAGTAAAGATTAAATATGTAAATAACGCCCTAAGTACTTTGCCTATATAATTTCCACATATAAAACCATAAAAGATGATAATTAAAAGAACATAACTTCAAGCACCCCAAACAAAACAACAAAATATCCAATTAAACTAATTTTTTTATAAAAAAAAAAAAAAAAAAAGTTGCATGTTATCGGGGGTGGGTGGAGGGTGGAGGGGGGCGTTGAGGCGATGGAGGGGGGTTCTTCTTCGAATTATACAAACGAGATCGAAAAATCGCGTGCGTTTATTATAATAAATGCACAACAAATTAACACATGAAAATAAACACACGTATGAAGAGAGAGAGAGAGAGCAGAATGTTTTTATAAATAACACACACACACACACATCTATTTAATTAATTAAAACGCAAAAAAAAATATATATATTTGTTTCGATAATCCCATCAATATATATATACGAGATATTGAAAAAATAAACAACTCTATTTATTTGTCTATAATACAGTATTAATTAAAAAAATCTGGTGTGACTGATCACACCGCACACCACTGCGGTAATCGAAAGTTGTGTTCTGAGCTTGTCACACCAGAAGTTTCTGATATATTACAATAGAATTCAAGATAATATTTTGTTAAATATTTTTTTTTGTATATATGTAAAGTGCTAATACTCTTTGGCCGATTTTGATCAAAAACTTTGTGTCACGTGCCATGAAGTTGTCTAACTTAAATATAAAATTTCAATTTCGTAGCTCTTTTCGTTCTTGAGATATTTTGTTCACAGATTGCGATTTCAACCACACTATAGATACTAAAATATTTTTATTACATTATATACTTGAATTGAAAATAATAAAATATTTTTACGATATTTATTTGTTTGTAATACAAATATGGATTATTAAAACATTTTTTTTTTTAGTAAACTGAAAATTTTAAGGCAAGGTTAAGAGAGTATTATCCCCCTCCCTTGCCTTATAAAATGTTAAATTGTAACCCTTTATAGATCCTCTTTTAGTTTTCCAGAAATTAGATATTTAAATTAGAAAAAAAAGCCCATCAAAATTTGTCAATTAATTTCAGAGTATTTGCAATATAAAAGAATTATTAAAATTAAATCTCACTATTATTTTTCTATAATTAATTTAATATATTAAATTTTATTTTTTCAATTTGTCAATTTTATCTATTAAAGTACAAATGAAAGAAGGAATAATAAATTCAAAAAAAGAAATTTTATCCCCCCTCGAGATGTATTTTTAAAAATCACTAAATTGAATAAATCAATCAATCAAAAACATTTTTATTTCACACTTTAACTATACATTGTCTCGCACTAGGCGAATGTAATTACAAATACATTTATTAGAGGCTCCGAGGCAAGCTCTTTTCCTCACTCTTCTTTATTTTCTTGGGCTTTTAGAACATTTTTTTGGAATAATTTTTATATAGGGAAAATTTAAAAAAATTGAATAAAGAATAATTTTTATAATTTAAACTTAATAATAAACGAAATTAATGGGTCGTTTTGATAACTTACCTACCCCAACATTAAAATAACCTCCCTATGGGGAAATACATGGTGTTTGTCCTTCAGCATTAAAATAGCTGAAGGACACACACCATGTATTTCCCCATAGGGAGGCTATTTTAATGTTGGGGTAGGTAAGTTATCAAAACGACCCATTGTGAGATTTTATTTAATTAAGATGAAATATATTTATTTATTTAAATCTCACATTTATAAATTAATTTTTTACTTTCTCTTACCTATGTATATATGTAATATATATATAGAGAGAAAGTATTGGATTCATGTCAAAAATTCGATGTCGAGATTTTGATGGATCTTCACGTTTTGAGGTCCCCTGAATCCAAAAAAGTGGTTTTCGCGACATGGTCTGTCTGTGTGTGTGTGTGTGTGTGGGTGGGTGTGTGTGTGTGTGTTCAATTTTAAGCATGAAGGAATTGAGCTATGAGGTTGAAATTTTATATTTAAGTTAAACACCCCCGGGACCGGAAAAATAAGCTTTTAATCAAAATCGGCCAAAGAGTACTAGTACTTTACTGATGTACTTTTTCAGTTTTTTTCGATTTTCTCAAAATTTGCTCCAACGATTTTTTTTTAAATTCAAAAATCAATTATTTTTTAGATGCTCTTTAAAATGTATATTCTCATTTTTCGATTGAAATCTTCTGAAGACCACTTTACTCCTGTATTTCATAGGGAAGGATAGGAGAAATGGGTGCCATGGTAACAAAATATAAATATTTTCTCACTTATAAATTTTACATCTTGAATTCATATGTTCCGTACTGTCGGGAATTAAATATATGTCGACACAAAAAATCTGGTGTGACAAGCACAGTACACAACTTTCGATTACCGAAGGTAAGAGAAAGTTGTGTGCTGTGCGCCAGTCACACCAGATTTTTTAAATTATCTTTATATTTTTAGTGGAGGGGGAACTGCTCCAAGTGCAACTTAAAATATTTTTTTTTAGTACATCAGTAAAGTGCTAATACTCTTTGACCGATTTCGATCAAAAACTTTGTGTCACGTGCCAGGAAGGTGTCTAACTTAAATATAAAATTTCAACCTCGTAGCTCTTTTGAGATATTTTGTTCACAGACAAACAGACCATGTTGCGAAAATCACCTCTTTAATTCAGGGGACCTCGAAACGTGTATATCCGTTAAAATTTTTGAAATCCAATACTTTCTCTTTCTATATTTATTAACATATATAGAGGTAAGAGAAAGAAAACTCTAATAGCGAATTCTAGAATTTGCCAATTGAATAGCATTGAGTTGAATGTCTTGCCTTGTGAAAAATTAAAGCCAATTAATTAAAATAATTAAATTATTAAATCTCTCTAAGGAAAAATAATACAAATTGTTATATAATTAAATGTTTATTTCTTTTTCTTTAGGGTCTCTGAATAGAGACAGATAGCCTTGCATGCAAATGGTGTGAATAATTACAAGACAGCCGGCAAGTGCTGCCTCTGGTGTCAATGTTATAAACCCCCTTGTTAAAATGAAATAAATTATTCCTTAATTTAATCAAACAAATTTTTCATAAAATTAGTATAAATATCACGGAGGGGACAACCAAAAGGGGGGAGGGGAGGGGCCCAAAAGGCGCCCCCTCCTCGAAAAAGCAAAAAATCAAATATTCTGGTCTCTAAGGGGGCCTGGAATCGCATTGAAATAGAAAAAGAGTGAAGATAATGAGTGCGAGTGAGATGGAGGGGGTCGCTTTTTTTTTTTTTTTTTTTCGGTCTTTTTCGGCCTTTAAGGCTTTTGGGCCCCCCCCCACATCTTTTATAAAATGTTTAGATGTAATACAAAAAAAAATTATTTTTCTCTTTTGAAGGGAGGAGAACCCGGGACCAGGGGGGGAGAGGGCGATGGCGTCCCGCCCCCGGGGGGCGGCCGGGCGGGGGAGAGAGTCGCTTAAAGATGCTGACTCTGCCCTGGGTGCAAGCAAACCGGATTGCAAACAATGCGGGTGACGTCATCTTTTCTCAGAAAAACAATTAAAAGACAGAAATAAAAATAAAACTATTTTTTTTTTTATTCATCAAATTAAAAGACAAAAACAAATATTAAATAATTTAAAAAAATGAAAAAATCATTTTATTAAAGGAAATAAATATATTCTAACTTTTGATTGAATATTGAGGTGGGATTTATTTATTTCTCTTCCTGAGACGCGTGTTAAAATTAATTGTATTTTCAATTTATATTTCTCGGCTTATAAGATCATTTGACTTTTGGGAAATTAAATAAAATGTCTTCGAGCAGGTGAGAGACTCAACACTCAGCGGGTCACCTATCCACGGTCCAGCAGCTCTTGGCCTTGCTTAACCCGAATTTTCTCAATTTTTTTTATATTCCTATATCTTAAAAATAACTGATTCTTTTTAGATCCTAAATCGCCTGGTAGACAACTTGCCATGATTATCGGTTTTAGGTAGACCCCTTAATTATATATGAACCCTGTTATTCAATGGTGTGTCAAAGACCAAATATCGAGTTTTGAGAAAATCAACATTAAAGTTTTTCTGATTTAAATTGTTTTTATTAGATTATATATCATTTTTTTTGTCAATTGTGCAAGTAAATACTGTAATTATGGCAGATATTCATAAATTATCTTTAAAAATATGACTAATTTAGAGAAAAAAAATAAAATATAAAAAATTATTTTTACAAAATTCTCTATGTGCGATATATAATTGTAAATAATGCTTCAAAGTCCCTTGACCCATGATTGAAAAATTCTCTAAGTCCAATTATATTTGCAAAAATGCTTCAAAGTCTCTTTATATTTAATACTAGTAGCATAGAAACTTTTTATCAAAATCACATTCATCAATTTTAAATAGTATTAATATTTTAAAATTAAATACAAAGTGATATCAAAATTTTCTCATCAATTAATTTCTGAATAAATAGCTTGGAATCAGTAAATCAAAGTTATAATAATGAAATAGACTTAATATTACGGCCACTTCAAACTAACCTAACCTAATATTATTTATTTTGTTGTCTTTTCGAAATCGCACTGATCCTCATCCTCATCTTCATTTTCATTATCAGGAATAATATCAAAAAATTAAATTTTGACGTCTACGAATTCAGAGAAAATTTTCTCATTTTTCAAAAAAAAAATGATTTTTGTTTATTTAAGGGAAAAAAATATATATAATATTATTTGGTAAATAACTTTTTATTGGTTGTTAAAATCACACTGGTTAAAACTCAATTAAACGATATTAATTGGAAAATTTATATATATATATATATAGTTCATAGAAAAAGATAGAAAACATTATAGAATTAGGCTAAAAGAAAGTAAAAAATGAATTATAATATAACTATTGATAATTTTTGTAGGTTATGAAATACTTGTATTAAATTTCAACAAATGGAATATAGTAATAGTGTATTGAATATATAAATTTGAAATAAATAAAATTAATATTTTCTTGAGTTTATATTAAATACCTCTAAACAATAGCGATGCCGGTGTTCATAATTGAAAATACTTGGGGCATAAACGCAACAATATATCTCAAGCGTATAGTTGTTTACGATGTCTTGCACTTGACGCATAAATGAAAAATTGCTCTTTTCAAATTAAGTATTACGAAACAACATGTTAAGTACATAAATCATTATTGAAAAATGTAAAATCCTGCATTGAAATATTGTAAAAATAATTTTATGCTTTTACATTAAAAATAAATTTTTTTAGGACATATTTCATAAAAAATACTATTAATTAAAGCATTTGAAACAATATTCCATGCTTAACTCAATTTTGAATTTTTTGGTCTTTGACACACCATTGAATAACAGGGTTCATATAATAAAAGAATAAATAGTATATGTATAACCACGTACGAGACGGACCAATGATGTGTGTATGTGTGTGTTCAATTTTATGCATGAAGGAATTGAGCTAGGAGGTTGAAATTTTATATTTAAGTTAGTCTCCGCTCTAGGACGTGAAAATAAGCGTTTGAACAAAATCGGTTATAAAGTACTAGTACTTTACTGATGTACTTTTTCAGTTTTTTTCGATTTTCTCAAAATTCGTTGCAACGATTTTGATTAAAATTTAAAAATCAATTATTATTATTTTTTTTTTTTTTTTTACAAGACATGTGAGTGTTCTTTATTGATGAGGCCAAACATCCCATGGCCCCCAATAAAGAACACTCACATGTCTTGTTAAATATATCTATGACTCAGTTAAAGTCCGAATCGAGGTATTTTGAATACTATTATCTTTTTCAAATAATAGATCTCGAAAAATATTTAGCTATAACTTAACCCCGCTGCCCTCTGGGCTTTGCTGCTTACAGTAGTGTGTTAGAGCAGATCCAGATATCTGTCCCTCTACTGGTTAACCAAGCGGCGCATAGGTGGAAAATTTTTCTTTAAAGTTTTTCACCTATTCGTTACGAGTTAGTAACTTGCGCGACTAACTGCATATAAGGGGAAGTGAGTTTTATTGGTGCAGGTCGAGGGTCCGGTGGCCTGGTGCAATGGATAGCACGCCTATGCCCCGGAAAGGCGGAGATCCTGGGTTCGATTCCCGGGGGCCATGGGATGTTTGGCCTCATCAATAAAAAACACTCACATGTCTTGTTAAATATATCTATGACTCAGTTAAAGTCCGAATCGAGGTATTTTGAATACTATTATCTTTTTCAAATAATAGATCTCGAAAAATATTTAGCTATCAATTATTTTTTTAGATGCTCTTTAAAATGTATATTCTCATTTTGTCATTGAAATCTTTTGAAGCACACTTTACTCTTGTACTTCATATAAGGCCATGGTAACAAAATATAAATATTTTGCCATACTTATAAATTTGACATTCTAATAATTATATCTCGAAACAAACAAACTGGTGCTACCAGTCACACCCGATCTTTATTGTATCCTCTTTGATGTAAAAATTGCAACTTGTTGAGAAGGAGGCTCTCTCTTGATACCGGAATCGACAATGTTGCTTCGATTTTCTCTCAAGTTTCCATCAAAACACATGAGATGTCTTCATTTTAGACAATCTATGTCTCAATCAGGATGCCGAAATTATTCATCTCGCTTATTTGACTTTTAACTAAAAAGAAACCAAACACTTGTTTCTCATTCACACATACACAGTCTTTTTGGCAACTCAGGCCATATAAGACATTTACGATAACCGTTTTTAAGTGTATATGTCTATCAGGCCCCGGGCTTGGTGTAGTAGATAGCGTGCCTACCTCCTAGACCAAACGGGTCGCGGGTTCGGAGCCCAAGCAGTCCGATGATTTTATTTAAGCCATTTAAATACCAAATGGCTTAAGGATGTTTGGGTGATACAATCGGAGACAAAAGTACTAAAATTTAAGAATTCGTGAATAATTACGTTAAAAATATTAACAGAATAAAAGAAATGGATATAACGCTTATTAGGAAATCGAAAATTTAAAAAAAAAAAATTTAATTAAAATAAGAAAAATAGAATAAAATGAAAAATTTTTAACAAACTTTTGGCAGTGATTGTACCACGATTTAAACACAAAAATATTTAATTTTAATCTTTATAAAATTATGATTATAAAAATTTTGTTTAATTCACTCAAATAAAAATTAAAACTATGGGAAAGCATTTATTTAAGAAAATTATAGGTATAAAAAATTATTAAATATTAATTGTTGTAAAATAGACTGAAAACGTGACAACACTGTATAATTATTCATATGTTGGCAGCTTGAGTTAATCTTTCTCTCAAATGAATTATGAAATAAATTTTATAAAAATTATTTGAAATATTCTATCCTTATTCGCAACTAAAGCGCTCAGGTGACTGACTAGAGTGTTGCCGCCCGCACTTTCTTATACACTAATGAATTTATCAAATAATAACCGAGTTTTTCATCTATTTATAATTTCTTTTCTCATAAACGATTTAGTGAATTAAAATAAATCGATGCAAAATAAATTCTTCAAAGTCTACTTTATATATTATGAAAGTTTCGAATATCTGGTAGCATTTTTATTACTACTAAAATTAAATTTAATCTGCTTAGTGAACGAATCTCCATTAGACTACATGTTAAATAACATTTTTTTTTAAATTACAATAACTTTTTAACGGTTTGAAATTTCCGCAGGGGTTTTAGCATTAAATAAGGAATATACTGTCAAATTTTCGATTGTCTCGTAGCATTTTTAATATACCTCATAAACAAAATGTTATGGGATATATCGCGACACCGCTGTGCGTCAAGTCACACCAGATTTTTTTTTATTAAATAAAATAACAATCTCAAACTAATAGAGATTTTCTACTACTTTGTCATTGGCTGGTTTCTAAACATTGATTGCACGACTTGAATGACATTTGCATAAATGTAAATTGAGAGGGGCTACCAACTTCTGATATCAAAATCTCACCTCCTTCTCTTTTCTTCTTTCTTTCTTCTCTCTTTCTTCGTCTTCGTTCGTTGTATTAATCAACTTGAAATTTATTATTTCGTTATTCTGATTCAAATTAGGGTTTTATGATGTCTCTTTTCACGTCAAAATTGTGTTAATCCCCTCCCCTCTCTCTTTGATGAAAGTAAAAGGAGGTATTTTGTAACAAAGTATGCAAGTGTCATATGTAAATCGCGTCTGTCTGTTTGCCTATCTCTCTCATCATAAGCAATATAAAATTGCCTTCAGGATCTTTTTCTTCTTTCAATTTTCACTTTCTCTTACCTCTATATACGTTAATATATAAAGTATTGGATTCATGTCAAAAATTTGTTGTCATGATTTTGACGGATATACACGTTTTGAGGTCGAAAAAGTGATTTTCGCGACATGGTCTGTGAGAACAAAATATCTCAAGAACGGAAAGAGCCAGTAGGTTGAAATTTTATATTTAAGTTAGGCACCCCTCTTGGACGTGAAAATCAGCTTTTAAACAAAATCGGCCAAAAAGTACTAGTACTTTACTGATGTACTTTTTCAGTTTTTTCGATTTTCTCAAAATTATCTCCAACGATTTTGATTAAAATTCATAAATCAATTATTTTTTAGATGCTCTTTAAAATGTATATTCTCATTTTGTCATTGAAATCTTCTGAAGACCACTTTACTCTTGTATTTCATAGGGAAGATCGGAGAAATGGTTGCCATGGTAACAAAATATAAATATTTTCCCATACTTATAAATTTTACATCTGAATTCAAATGTTCCGTACTGTCGGGAACATGTCGACACAAAAAATCTGGCGTGACAAGCACAGCACACAACTTTCGATTACCGAAGGTAAGAGAAAGTTGTGTGCTGTGCGACCAGTCACAACAGATTTTTTCAAATGTATATTCTGAAAACTCTTGGCCATTTTTGTCGCCAGCTCTTGGCCTATTAGGGGTTGAAATGTCAGTTAGAGTAGTTGGGTCACGTGCACTCTCTGGTGTCAATCATCCAACCGCTGCTATATTCATTTTATAGAAGAGAAGAAACAGAGAGTGTGTTTCTCTTAAGTATGCCAGTCACTTTCTCATCCCGTATTGATTTCCTATAAATCTACTTTAATGTCCCCCCCCCCCCCACGCCCTCCTCTCTCCCGTTTCTAATCGAACTGACATTTTAAAATTGTCAACGTAAAAAAAAAAAAGGGTAAATAAAAATAGACCTCGAATATGCAAAACTTAATTGGATAGTTATGAAGTCATACTTAAAAAAAAAAAACTAGACTATTATAAGGAATTTTTCAATGCGGTTTTTTTTTTAAATGAATTAAATTCAAAAGAGATTATTGGGACATCGAGCTATAATTTGTTTAATGATTTATTGAAAAATTATCGTAATTAATTTTTTTGTTATCAAGCAAATACAAAAAAACAATCTGTCCCAATAATCTTTAATTTTTTTTTTTAATTTAAAAATGAATTTATTATTATTATTAATCACATATTAATTAAGAAATTGTTAAAATAAGCTTAGATGATTTATTTAAAAACCAACTGTCAAATTAGTTCAGCATTCTTGCAATAGATGGCAGGCTAGTCTAACAGCCGATCCCCTAATAGCCTATATTTATATATTTTTATGCTTTTATAAAAGATACATAATATATAATAATATTTATTGTTAAAAGATCAATGAAAAAACCAAGTGCATTAAATATTATTAGCTACCATTCTGACATCACTTGGCAAATTTTTGAATTACTTGATTTTTTTTGGGCATACTTTTAATGACTCACAACGCCCTCTTAGCGGGAAAAACATGCGTATCACCTTCTCTCCCGTAGCCGCTTAAAATATTTGGTTCAAAGGAAGCTGAGAGGTTCGCGATAATAATTTACCGCCCATTTTTACCGCCCCCTGCGTTTTGATTCACTTCTCATTATAATACCTCCTTAAGCTCATTTAGGACTAGAAATTTGACAAACCTCAGCCTAATCCAATGAATAATTCCAGAGATCTCTCCCTGGGATCGTTGCGGTATTCAAAATAATTTAAGATTAAAGAATTAATATAACAGATTGTAAGATTGTAATTTAAGATCAGATTGTTTAAGCCTTAAGTTTTTTTTTTTAATGTATTAGGCCTGATGATGGTCACATATGGTGACCGAAACTGAGAAATTTGCGCAAACCAGTCATCATGGTTAGAATTCCTTTTTTTTTTTTTTTTAATTAAAAAAAACACTCACACTTTTTTCTCATCCACACTCACATTGACACACAGTCCGATAACCGTTGTAATTAATAGATATATAGAGATTTGGGGCATTTGGGGTCCTGGCATTCTTATTTAAGTCATTTGGTATCCAAATGGCTTAAATAAAATCATCGGACTGCCTGGGGTCCGAACCCGCGACGTTTGGTATACGAGGTTAGCACGCTAACCTCTACACCAAGCCCTGAGGGCTTAGAATTCCTGGAAAAAATAAAAATTTTTTTTACAATTATTCAATCCATCTGAATCCAGATACATAGTAAACTTCAAAATACATTTAGTGAGTTATATAAATAATCTTGTACATACATACATCCTCAGAGTCAAATAAAATAAAAATACAATAATTATATTCCGAAAGTTGAAAAGAGAAAGTTTTAAAATCGCATTTGAATGGATGGACAACGAACGAAGCAAGAGGCTTTTCTGATTCCCGATGCGTCTCAACTGGGGGGGATGACGGTATGATTTGTAATTTTATAAAGAAGAAGAAGAAGAGAGAAAGATAATCTAAGAGAGAGAAGAGAGTCCAGTTGTTGTATTCATAAGACGTCTTCAATATGGGATTATCTAACGGCGGATATCACTGATACTTTCTCTCTTTTTCATTTTTTTTTTTTTTTTTAGGTTCAAATTCCCCCCCCCCCCCACCCGCCGGATACGGATATACTCTTCCCTTCTTCCAATCAACTCACTTCCGAGTTTGTTTTAGGGAATTTATTTTTATTAACCTTTTTTTTTTTTTTTTTTGTTCGATTTGCGGATTCCATCGGAAGTCCGTTTAACAACAACAACAACAACAAAAGATATTTTTCAATTAGCTATACAAATTACAAGAAATCTGGTGTGATTGGTCGCAAAGTTGTGTTCTGTGCTTGTCACACCAGATTTTTTTGTGTTGATATATTTCTAAAAAGGGAAAATATTTATATTTTACAGTACAAGAGTAAAGTGTGCTTCAATGAGAATCAAGGGCGGATACAAGGGGTAAAGGGGGTAATTATCCCCCTGAAATTTAAAAAAAATAAAATTTATTTTTAATGTAAAATTTTAAAAATTAATACTTAAAAATTTAATTTGTATTTATATTCCGGCAAACAAGTAAAGAATGCGCCTTTAAATTACTGAAATTAAGAAAAAATTGTGTGCTGTGCGACCAGTCACACCAGATTACCTCCCCCCCTCCCTAGAAACAACTCTGGATCCGCCACTGATGAGAATATCCATTTTAAAGAGCGTCTAAAAAAATATGATTAAAGAATTTTAATTAAAATTATTAGATTGATAAAATCGAAAAAATACTGTAATTCATCAGTAAAGTATTAGTACTCTTTGGCCGATTTTATTTAAAAGCTTTATGTTACTTGCCAGGGGAGTAACTAACTTAAATATCAAATTTCAGTCTAGTACTTCGTTTTTTTTTTTTTTTTTTTTTTTTTTTTAATTCAAAACGTGTATTTCCATCAAAACCTCTTTAACGTGAATGCAACACTTTCTCTATATTTATTTTATTGAATAACATAAATTGATAAAATAAATTTATTTTGCCCATAAAAATTCGTCAACTAGCTTCCCAATCAATTAAAATTTAAATTAATAAAATCCCCCAATTACTATTCTATAATTCATGATATAAATATATTTCTTTTATAATTCTTTACCGCAAAATTAAAATGAATCCTTGTTCTAGAATTTTCTTCTTTAAATCAAATTAAATAATTTTGTTTATGGCAAAAGCGAAAGAGAAAAGAAAATGTTGTGTGACATAAATATCAACCCCTTTCTTTCTCTTTTCCTTTCTCAAAATGAGTATTGTACAATTTAATTACAATTTATGACAACAAAGACTCACGTAACGTTGATTTTCTCTCTCTTTCTTTCTTTCAAAACGGAAATGATGCAAATAAGATATTATTACATGATGTATAAAAAAAGAGAGAGGGTGGGGGTTAAATTAGCATTGCGGTTGAAATCTTTTTTTAACTTTACAGGTAAAATTTAATAAAGAAATTTGTGGATATTAGATTTGCCGAATGCAGGCTATTCACTTAATCGTTTATTATTTCAAAAAACCTGGCGTGACCGGTCACACAGCACACCACAAGTTGTGTTCCGTGCTTTTCACACCAGATTTTTTTTTGTATTCGCATTCCTCTGCTCGTTCAGTCTTTGTAATTTATCAGGCGTTTTGTGTTAATTCCTAACAAAACGAAAAAAATGGTCCATTAATGATTTCAATCTCCAAAAAAATTTTTTTTCTTCATTGATATACTTTTTTTTATATATATTCTGAAAGTAGACATTCTCCCGAGTAAAATGATATATCACACATGTATTCAAATTTTATTACAAGTATGTTAAAAATAATTATTTCTGCGCTTAGAAGATCACTAATTAAGACAAAATCACAACAATAAAGCGATTGTTATATATTGTTATTAAATAATGAATATGCGTTGATTTAAATATTAATAAATAAATTTTAATTAATTAAATCCCACAATTTTTATTTGATATATTTTCTGAATTTAATTAATTAATTAAAATTTATTTAATAATATTTAAATCACGCATTCATTATTTAATAAATTGGAGAAATCAAATTTTAATTGAGTTTATTGTTGTGATTTTTGTCTTAATTATCTAACATAGATGTAAAAAAAAAAAAACATTTCAAAGAATAACGTTTGTTTTCATTTTATTATTCCTTGAAAAAAAAAAAAAAAAATTTATTTTTTTTATTTCTCAACTTTTTTTTTCAGTGAATAAATAAATTTAAATTTTTCCTCGGTCACTGAGTGCCGGATAATTAAATCACGTCCGGATAATTGAATATCCATTTTGTTGCAACAATGCATTCGTGCAGATGCATATATTTAACTCCCTCCCCCCCCCTCTTTTGACTACATTATAATTAACCAGCGTAATCTATTACCCCCCTCCCCCCCCCCCTCTCTCTATTACAAAGAATTAGACAAACACTCATTAACTCAACTTAATAGATTTATCGTGTTTGCGATATTATTATGCTGTTTATTTGATTTATATTATTCATGTATATAAATATATTGTAGAGAGAGGAAGGATTATTTATATTAAGCCTCCGATTGGTTATTATTTGTATTATTTTGTTGCTAATTTGATTCATTTATTATTAAACTCGTGCATTTTAGATAATCCACTTTTCTTAATTAATTTCCCCATAGTTGGTATTAAATTATGTAAGAAATTTATGATTACATTTAATTTTACATTCGAATTTTGTTTTAGCAAAAAAAATATATATTGTTAACCTCAAAAAATTAGGAAATTTAATTATTATACTCTTAGTAGCTCATGTTTCTTATTAATTATTCAATAATCATCAATAATAATAAATTCAAATATAATTATTCTAATTAAATTGATAAAATATATTCAATTATTTTTTTGTTTAGGTTAAAACTGAATTGAATTAAATTTCAAAGAGATGTAGTTTATATATAATTTTATATTAGCAGCCATCTTTGATATCTAAATACCAATTTGATAGATATCATATTTATTTATTTATTATTTAATATTCACTGCAAATAATTAATTTTAAAATAATTAGAATATAGTCTGTCAAATTATAAAATCAAAATATTTTATTATTTAAATATTATTATTATTTTTATAATTAAAATGGTGTTGCATTCAATTCAAGGGGATGTAGAATATATATAGCCATTTTGAAAATGGATTGTTTTCAAGATAAATCCTTTTTTTTATTTATTTATTATAGAAATGAAATTTTAATATATGTAGGTCTATATATAAAAATTTAAAGATAATTATTTCCAAAATAAAATTAAAATATTTTATTATTATTATTTTTAATTAAAATGGAGTTGCTGCATTCAATTCAACGAGATGTAGAATATATATAGCCCTTTTGAAATTATTATTTTTATTTTCTAGATAATACATTCTTTTATTTTTTTTTTATTAAAAAAATGAAATTTAAAATAAATTTTTATACAAAGGGCCTATTTAAAAAAAAAAAATTTAAAAGATAATTATTTCAAAGAGACATTATTTCTAAAAGATATATTCATTGAATCAATTCACCAATTTCTAACCTCACATAAGTGATTAATAATAAAAACTTCTCTTTCTTATGTTGTTTAAAATTATAATGTGCCCGGGCATACTGATTCTACTATGCGTATCAAAAGTAAATAAACATTTTTTGAGACTTTAATTTTACAATTGATTTAGAATAAATAAAGATATATTATCTTCTTACCTCAGATTATATAAAAAAAAAAAATGAATACAAAATAAACACATATAGAAAGCGATTTGTAAAAAAAGAAAAAAATTGAGAAGTTTTCGATGAAATGATTCTTCACACTCTTGGATAAAATATTATCAAAACTTTTAGATATTTTTAGCCATCTCTTCTCTCCCTCATCTGCTTTCAAAAGCTGTCAGAGTGTCATTTTCGCTACTGGCAAACTTTTCATCGACTCTTCTCTCTTTTTCTGAGTGCTTTTTAAATGGAAATACGGAACAAGAAGTAGAAGTAGAAAAAGAAAAGAACACACATACGGACACAGGCAATATTAGGCCCACTAAACTGACCTATCTATTAAATATTTAAAATTAATAAAAAAATCTGGTGTGACTGGTCGCATAGCACACAACTTTCTCTTACCAACTTGTGTTTTTTCTTTGCTGACGTTTTTATTAATAATTTCGTTAATAATTGACAGATTTTAACGAATGAATGCTTTTTAGAAAGCCAAAAAACTATAGAATATCGTAAATATATGTTTTTTGCATTCAGGGATATATAAAATTGTATTAGGGGCAGTGGCGTAGCGAGGGGGGGGGCAAGAGGGGTCATGATGTCCCGGGCGCCGCTCACAAAGGGGCGCCAAATGGTCCGCAAAACAAAAAAAAATTGCTGGATAATTTTTATTTTTATTAAATGCTTTTATTTAACTTACTCTTTCAAGGTCACCAACTTTATGGCTTTGTTAAGGACACTTCCCGATGAGCTAGAGGTGTGAAATTTGATATTTAAGAGTCATTTTTGATGACGCAAATTGTGAGTTTGGTTTTACCAAAATGGATCAAACTAATGTGGTACTTTATTTGAAACCCTTCGCGAATTAATGTAATTTCAAAAGACTTCCCGATGGGCTAGAGGTGTGAAATGTAATACTTAAGAGTCATTTTTGATGACGCCACTATATGGTGGTTTTGATCAAAATAGACCAAACTAATGTGGTACTTTATTTGAAACCCTTCGTGAATTAATGTAATTTCAAAAGACTTCCCGATGGACTAGAGGTGTGAAATGTAATACTTAAGAGTCATTTTTGATGACGCCACTATATGGTGGTTTTGATCAAAATAGACCAAACTAATGTGGTACTTTATTTGAAACCCTTCGCGAATTAATGTAATTTCAAAAGACTTCCCGATGGGCTAGAGGTGTGAAATGTAATACTTAAGAGTCATTTTTGATGACGCCACTATATGGTGGTTTTGATCAAAATAGACCAAACTAATGTGGTACTTTATTTGAAACCCTTCGTGAATTAATGTAATTTCAAAAGACTTCCCGATGGACTAGAGGTGTGAAATGTAATACTTAAGAGTCATTTTTGATGACGCCACTATATGGTGGTTTTGATCAAAATAGACCAAACTAATGTGGTACTTTATTTGAAGCCTCACGCAAATAAGGCCCTATTAACTATAGTTTTGAATTTTGATATTTAAGAGTCATTTTTTTTATGATAATGCAATATATTTTTCAATTGAACCAATCAATACAGGCCAAACTAATGTGGTACTTTATCATATTGATGATTTTTGATAAGACTAAAAGACTAAAAAGCTTAAAATTGAAATAAATAAAAAAAGATTTTTAGAAAAATGCTTTTATTTAAATTGAACTAAAAAGAGAGAAATAAGAAAGAAGTAATTTACTTGTTTGTAAAATTTTTTAATATTTATGACTTAAATAAAAGCGTGGGGGCGCGAGCCTCGGAATCACTTCGAAGCGCCCCACGCTTTTATTTTAAGTCATAAATATTAAAAAATTTTAACAAGAACAATTAAATTATTTGTTTCTTATTTCTCTCTTTTAGTTCAATTGTAAACCCTTCGCGAATTAATGTAATTTCAAAAGACTTCCCGATGGGCTAGAGGTGTGAAATGTAATACTTAAGAGTCATTTTTGATGACGCCACTATATGGTGGTTTTGATCAAAATAGACCAAACTAATGTGGTACTTTATTTGAAACCCTTCGCGAATTAATGTAATTTCAAAAGTCTTTGTTTCGGACACTTCCCGATGAACTAGAGGTGTGAAATTTAATACTTAAGGTTCATTTGTGATAACGACACTATATGGTGGTTTTGATCAAAATAGACCAAACTAATGTGGTACTTTATTTGAAACCCTTCGCGAATTAATGTAATTTCAAAAGACTTCCCGATGAGCTAGAGGTGTGAAATTTAATACTTAAGGTTCATTTTTGATGACGCCACTATATGGTTGTTTTGATCAAAATAGACCAAACTAATGTGGTACTTTATTTGAAACCCTTCGCGAATTAATGTAATTTCAAAAGACTTCCCGATGGACTAGAGGTGTGAAATTTAATACTTAAGGTTCATTTTTGATGACGCCACTATATGGTGGTTTTGATCAAAATAGACCAAACTAATGTGGTACTTTATTTGAAACCCTTCGCGAATTAATGTAATTTCAAAGACTTCCCGATGGGCTAGAGGTGTGAAATTTAATACTTAAGGTTCATTTTTGATGACGCCACTATATGGTGGTTTTGATTAAAATAGACCAAATTAATGTGGTACTTTATTCGAAACCCTTCGCGAATTAATGTAATTTCAAAAGACTTCCCGATGGGCTAGAGGTGTGAAATTTGATATTTAAGGTTCATTTTTGATGACGCCACTATATGGTGGTTTTGATTAAAATAGACCAAACTAATGTGGTACTTTATTCGAAACCCTTCGCGAATTAATGTAATTTCAAAAGACTTCCCGATGGGCTAGAGGTGTGAAATTTGATATTTAAGGATAATTTTTTATGATAATAAATAATTTTTTAATTGGGTCAAAATAAGTCAAACTAATGTGGTACTTTATTTGAAGCCTTACGCAAATAAGGCCCTATTAACTATAGTTTTGAATTTTGATATTTACGAGTCATTTTTTTATGATCATGAATAATTTTTCAATTGAACCAAATCAAAATAGGCCAAACTAATGTGGTACTTTATCATATTGATGATTTTTGATAAGACTAAAAGACTAAAAAGCTTATTATTATTATTATTATTTAATAATTGTTGGCCCTGGCCAAAAAAAGCCTTTAAGCCAGTCCCCAGTTTACAACAGGTTACATTTGCTTTTATAATATATGCTTATCTATAATATAATTACAAGTTTACAATTAATTAATTAAAACTAAACTTTTTAGTCTTTACAAGAACGTTCTCAGGCTCACTAAAAACTTCACGACATTTTTCCTGACGTCCCCGTCCCCGTTTTGGTTAAAACTTTCTAGTAGAATAGTCATCTTTGTAGGAAGACTAACCTGATTTTTGATGTTGTCATATAGACGATCAATCTGGTGTTTTTTCTTGATACATCCAAGGAAGATATGATCAACATCACCTACAGTGATGCTATCACATTCGCAAAAAGGCGTTGGCCTTAATTTGAAATAAAATAATCTTTTCGGAGTTGCGACATGGCCCAATCTTAATCTAATTATCAGAGTTAATATGTTCCTAAAAAGATTACTATTCTCAAACCAGCATCGGCTAGGTATCCCAGGCATTATTTTGCATAGCTGAGTACCCTTTACAGCAGCGTAAGCGTCCCATTCATTTTGCCAGTTGTCTAAACACAATTTTTTGACAAGTGCACGGGCATCCGGGATTGGTAATCTCATCTCTATGGGTGTTCCATTCTCTATGGCGTCCTGCGCCAAAAGATCTGCAATCTCATTTCCTGGTATGCCCTTATGACTGGGGCACCAGATCAGATTAACATGTTTTTTTATTTCTACTATTAGTCTTTTAATTTCATATAAAATATAATTTTTATTGTCATTTTTATTCAAATTCTTGAGACCTAATAATAAACTTGCAGAGTCTGTAACGATTAAAATTTTATTACCTAAAACATTGTTCTTGATATACATTAATGATCGAAGCAGTACAACTGCTTCAGCACTAAATATCGAGAATTCCCTTGGCAGAGAAAATTTGGAACCATGGTGAGTGTTGAAATGGTAAAAAGCACACCCTACTCTATCACTGGGATTTTTCTTTGACCCATCGGTATAGATAACGTCAAAATTGGAGAATTTTTCATTAATTGTACCAATAAACTTATGCCTTAGGAATGGATCCTCTTTGGACCAAGACCAGATGTGAATGGTCATGCCTCCAAATCTCGAGGAATAGGAGGAAGAGAACTTCAACGGCAAATCCGTTACATTCAGAGGCGGGACATTAGTTAATATTTTATTGTAGTTGTTAACCATATGGATGCTCCGCCTTAACCTATGATTATGTCTCGTAAAACTACATATATCCTTCAACATAGCGAGAGACGACATAACACTTTGGTCACACATAGAAATCTTATTAATCAAAAATCTCTGAGTCAACATCGACCTTCGAATAGATAGAGGCATTTCCCTAGCTTCCACTAAAAGAGAATTGACCGGACTGGAACACATTGCACCAAGGCAACATCTAAGAACCCTATATTGAAAGGTGTCTATTTTCTTTAGAAACTGATTTGGTGCGTTTGAATATAAAGCAGCCATAATCCAAACATGACCTTATCAATGATCTATACATTAGTAGACAACAGCTAGGATGCGCACCCCACCAAGTCTTTGAGACACACCTTATTATATTTAATCTTTTCTCACACATTGACATGAGATTGTTGATATGACACACCCACGTCAACTTTTGATCAAGTATCATCCCTAAGAAACTAAAAAGCTTAAAATAAAAATAAAATAAAAAAAAAGATTTAAAAAAAAAATGCTTTTATTTAAATTGAACTAAAAAGAGAGAAATAATTTAATTGTTCTTGTTAAAATTTTTTAATATTTATGACTTAAAATAAAAGCGTGGGGCGCTTCGAAGTGATTTCGAGCGAGCCTCGGAATCGCTTCGAAGCGCCCCACGCTTTTATTTTAAGTCATAAATATTAAAAAATTTTAACAAGAACAATTAAATTATTTCTCTCTTTTTAGTTCAATTTAAATAAAAGCATTTTTTTAAAAATCTTTTTTTTATTTTATTTTCATTTTGATTACAATTTCAGTGTCCATACTTTCCACAAAAATTACAATTACATCTTCTTTCATTTGAATAATTATTGCTAAAATTTTTATTTACATTGTATCTATGATTAAAATTCCTCGGTTGATAGTGAATAAAAACTTCTTGGATATCCAAGAATGATATATCATATGATATTCTTTCTTATATTCTTTATTCATTTCTGTATTTTTATTAATATATAAAGCTTTTCTATTCTCCACTTCAGACTTTCATCTCTTTTTGATTGACGTTTTTCTTCAATAAACACTTTCGCCTTTACCATTTTTGTAGATAATTCATTTTCATCTTGTTCTAAATTAATAATCAATTGTTCATAGGCCTCAGGTAAACCCATTAACATAATTAATGATAATTCTTTGTCTTCAAATCCATAACCATTTATAGATAATTTCCTATGAATATCCATCAACCTTCCAAGATAATCTTTGATTGACTCGTCAGTTTTCTTTTTAATATTAAATAAATCCCTCATGAGTTGGAGAGTATGCAACAATCCTTGTTTTGTATTAATATCGTGTAAGATATTCCAAGCTTCTTTCGCTGTTTTACATTCGCCAATATCATCTAAATAATTATCTTCTACAACAAGAAAAAGAAAGATTAGGGCTTTATTATTAATATTATTTTCATCTGAGGATAAATTAACTCCATATCCTGGGTCAATTGCTTCCCAGCATCCCTTTTGGACCAATGCAGCTCTACATCGGATTGACCAAGAATGATAGTTATCATTAGATAATTTAGGAATCTTAAATTCATCAGTAGACGTAGCCATTATTAAATACTTTTGATTATTAATCAATTATTCTTTTTAAACAATTAAAATTATTATTATTACGTCCAAATTAATAAACGGTTGATTCCTTTCTTTAATTATTCTTTTTTAATCAATGCTGGGCCCATAACCTGATAATGTTTAAATTAATAGAAGACCTTTTTCGGAGACACAAAAATAGATATATTTATTTGGAGAAAAATTTATATAATAATGTACAAAATATCGTAACCAAAAACATTATATCAAAACATAAACAAACACTTGATTAGTGATGGTTTGTCACACAAGTATATATTTTAACAGATGACCACCTTTCAAACTGTCGCCATTTTCTCTCAATCTCCTTGGAAACATAATTAATATCGAAAAAAAAGCTTGTGATCCGTGGCTCAGAAAGAAGAGACTAGTTTTAAGTAAGTTTTAAGTTATATTTTCATTTTTTCATTAATTTTCTTTATTATTATTAATTATGTTTATTTATTTAAGGATCAACGTTATAAAAGCCAGCCAAAACAAAATGACAAGGTTAGTTTGCTGCTATTTTAATTTTAATTTTAAAGTGAAACTTTTATTATATCATTACGAATTTTTTGGTTCTTCTATCAGCATGTCGCGTTACAAGCAGTGACGTAAAAAGCCATGACGCTACAAGTCATGACGTCACTAGCTGTGACGTCATGGCGACTCACACCAGGTTTTTTTTTACTAACTGTTACGCTACGGCATTTATACTTATTTCATCACAATATAAATAAAGTAAGCCTATATAAAACAAAATTGATTATCTATATCTATACTATTATATAATTTCCGCTCTACGCCCCCCCCCCCCCTAAAATTATTGTTTTTTTTTTTATTCTTCACTCGATTTTAATAAAATTTAAAATGATGCTTCTCTATGATCTAATTAATTGAAAAATGATATTCCAGACCTCAGCAAGTTCTATTGGGGGGACGCCCCCCCCCCCCCCACTAAAATTTATCTTTCACTCGATTTTAATAAAATTTAAAATGACGCTTCTCTATGATCTAATTAATTGAAAAATGATATTCCAGACCTCAGCAAGTTCTATTGGGGGGACGCCCCCCCCCCCCCACTAAAATTTATCTTTCACTCGATTTTAATAAAATTTAAAATGACGCTTCTCTATGATCTAATTAATTGAAAAATGATATTCCAAACCTCAGAAAGTTCTATTGGGGGGACGTCCCCTCCACTAAAATTTATCTTTCACTCGATTTTAATAAAATTTAAAATGATGCTTCTCTATGATCTAATTAATTGAAAAATGATATTCCAGACCTCAGAAAGTTCTATTGGCGCTACCAGGCGGGACGTCCCCCCCCCACTAAAATTTATCTTTCACTCGATTTTAATAAAATTTAAAATGACGCTTCTCTATGATTTTATTAATTGAAATTGAAATTGATGCCATGGTAACAAAATATAAATATTTTCCCATACTTATAAATTTTACATCTTGAAAATCGAATGTACCGTACTGTCGGAAACTAAATACATGTCGACACAAAAAATCTGGGATGACAAGCACAGTACACAACTTTCGATTACCGAAGGTAAGAGAAAGTTGTGTGCTGTGCGCCAGTCACACCAGATTTTTTTTATTTATTTAAGGATCAACTTTATAAAAATGACAACTGAAGGACGGGCCACTTATGGATTTCCCTATGAGGCTAGGGGTTGGGATGCCTCTTTGGGACCTCTTTGGGACTTCCTCATCGGGGCACAAGTGGGATTGTCCAATTAGGGCCAGATTGGTTTTTGCGTGACATCCCAATGTACGTCCCTAATGGGCAACCCAATGAGGACCCAATAGGTCTCACATTAAAATTTCTAGTCGGGTTGTGCAACGGATAGGTACTTGACCATAAAAGCTACATTAAATCTAAATATAGTTTTAGAAAGAGGTTTAATACCCCTGGACCTTTTTTTTTTTTGATATGACGTCATTTTACCGCCTGAGAGCACTTGGCGGGATTTTTTTTCAATAGTACTAATTGATTCTCCATCGATTACAAAACCGTTATCGGCATAAAATTTGACTTAGAATGCGATAATTGTAATAAAAATGTGATACATTTGGGGCGCCAATGTTAAAAATCGATTTAAAGATTTCAATTGTTGATAACAATGTGAAATCTTTAATAAATTTTGGTGGAACAATTTTTTTCTTAAAGTTCACTCTTTTGCCTTTAAAATGGTAAAAAAAAGTTTTTTTCTAGCTCAAATAGAACCAGAGTTATGAATTTTTAAAAGTGAGCGTCTAAGCCGAAAATCATCAAATTTTCACATTTTCGACCCTCTCTATTTCCCAAAATATTAAAGAAAAAAGAAAATCCTCTCGGATGGCTTTTTTTTTTTCATTATAGAACCCGTAAAAAAAATTTCAGCCAAATCAAAACATGTCGGTCAGAAATTGTTCGGTTTGTAAAAGAATCACTCATATATGGACCCTGTTATGCAATGGTGTGTCAAAGACCAAAAAATTCAAAATTGAGTTTTTTTTTTTTTTTTTTTTTAATAATAATAATTTGTTTATTTGTCTTCAGCTTTTCGCTATACAAAGTGAGTGAGTTTACTCTTTTTCTCTACATTACTTTACACTTTTCTTTAAACATTTCCTCTTTTCTTTCCCTCTTTCTCCGATCTATACACATTATTTTTACATATTTTACTTAATATTTAGATAATTAAATTCATTATTCAGACAATATTAATACAATTAAATTATCAGACCATTATATTACAATTTTTCTGTACTTTAGAACCAGATCAAGCTTCTTCTCTTAATCACCTCTACTATAAAATAAAACAAATCATTCAGCTTATTCTTATCCTCTATATTTAATAAAAAATTCACACCTACATTCCCTTTCCATATATTTCTTTATAAATTTTTCCCTACTATTATGATACATTGGACAGGTGAATAAGATGTGGAAGATACTCTCCTTTTCTCTCAAGTTACAGACAGTGCAGCTTTCTCCAGGATCAATTCTACAAACTTGGTCCTTATAGATCAGTTGGATGAAATGCTTTTCATTAGCTAGTCTTAATTGTGCTGCTATTCTGTGTTTTTGAATTGAACTTCTCAAGAGTAGGTATCTCGCTGGGCCGCTATCCGGGTATATATTTTTATAATGTTCATTATATTTCGATTTTTCCAGTTTATTTATTATTTATTGTCTATCAACTATTTCAAATCTTTCTATTATTCCGTTGACATTGTCCTTATTAATGTCTTCGGGCCGTAGATTTATGGTGCTTAATAATAGTTTTATTTGGGTGAACCAGTTTAAGTCCTGATGGTTGTTGTTAGAGGGTATATTGTCTAGGTAAATAAGCCTATTTAAACAAATTTTTGGTGTCCTATTTTCAGGCATCTCTTTCATTTTGACCCACCAATTTAATGTTTTCTTTATGATTGATGTCTTTATTATATTTGTGCCTATTTCTAGATACATATAGCAATTAGGTGTAGTTTTAGGCAGCTGTAGTAACGTTTTGATAAACCTATTTTGCATTTGTTCTATTTTATTTATATAGCTCAGGGCCCATATTTCAGCAGCATATAGCATGGTTGTGTTCACCATAGTATTTATCAGTTTCATTTTTGATTCCCACGAGTCTGATTTGGTGATATTTAATATATTTCTAACATTGTTAAATGCTGCCATACCCTTGGATACAGAATTTTCCGAGGCCTGTTTAAATTTGCACGAAGCTGTAAAAGGAATTCCGAGGTATGTATATTGATTTACGATTTCTATTTTCTTGCCATTATATGTATATTCTTCTAGTTTTTTGCATTTAATACTTTTTCTGAATGGGATAATTTTTTGTTATCTAAATTTACCCTTAGATTTTTTTCTTTTGAATGTTTCCAGTGTTTTCAATATCTTTTTCAATTCAATCTCCGAGTCAGCCAACAATACCAAATCATCTGCGAAGAGCAGCTCCATTAAAGAATTTTTATTATCGATATTTATTCCTTCGTGGCCTCTTTCTTTAAAGAATTTTCCTATATCATTTATATACAAAGAGAATAAATAGGGGCTCATTGTATCTCCCTGCAATATTCCCTTAGCTATTTTTATTTCTCTGGAGCTCTCCCCTTTCCAATCAACGACTATAGTTGCTTTCTCATAGATATTCCTAATTATATTTATAATTTTTCCACTCAAGCCGAGATCATATAAAGTTTCGTATAGTTGTTGATGATTGAGTTAAGCACGGAATATTGTTTCAAATGCTTTAATTAATAGTATTTTTTATGAAATATGTCCTAAAAAAATTTATATTTAATTTAAAAGCATAAAATTATTTTTACAATATTTCAATGAAGGATTTACATTTTGCAATAATGATTTATGTTCCTAACACGTTGTTTTTTATGGTGTTAACATCCAATAAAAACTTATTTAAACTTAAATAAACCAAAATCCTTTTTTTTTTTTTAAATGAGAAATGAATTCGTAGATGTCAAAATTTAATTCTTTGATATTATTCCTGATAATGAAGATGAGGATGAGTGCGATTTCGATATTAAGTCAATTTCATTATAACTTTGATTTACTGTTGCCATGTTCACTTCCATTCAGGAATTAATTGATGAGAAAATTTTGTTATCACTTTGTATTTTATTTTAAAACGTTAATACTATTTAAAATTTATTAATGTAATTTTGATGAAAAGTTTCTATGCTATTATGTAGTATTTAATATAACCATAAAAGAACTTTAATAATATCTTCGTTTTAATTTTTGAATTATAACCTAAAATTATTTTATTTATTATCAAGAGACTTTGAAGCATTTTTACAAATATATATTTGACTTAGAGAATTTTGCAAAAATAATTTTTTATATTTTATTGTTTTTCTCTGAATTAGTCGTATTTTTATATATAATTTATGAATATCTGCCATAATTACAGTATTTACTTGCACAATTGACAAAAAAATGATATATAATCTAATCAAAACAATTTAAATCAGAAAAACTTTAATGTTGATTTTCTCAAAACTCGATGTTTGGTCTTTGACACACCATTGCATAACAGGGTCCATATATAATCCAGCGGGGCGACAATTTTTAATATGCCTCTATTGATTTCCCATTATCATTCCCATTTTCCAATTATTAAGTTAAGATTAAAAACGCGATTTTAATAACCTTAATTGAATAATTTTCAGTTAAACGTCTACGATTCGAAAAATGTTTCACTTGCATCGTGGTTTCATAAAACCACACAATGATTTTTAAAAATATCAAATATAAAATTTGGGATTACCGGGCTTGTTTTTATCTCCGGTTCTGTTATGAAAAAAAGGAAAAAAACCGAAGAAATTAACTCACGAGGTGCGATGACACGATCCATCGAGCATGTGATAATGATGTAGAAAATGCGCAACAAAATAGTCGGTGTTCACACTAATTGAAATTAGTTATTAACTCTACGAGTTGACAGCAGCGTCTGACAGCCGGAGCGCACCGGTGCGCGACTCAGTCATTGCATGTTTACGCATGCGCTGGTATTTCCAAATAGGAGGGCGGAGGGATCCTCGCCTACGAATTCTCATTGGCTAAATGACCACCCCACCACCGTCTCAACCGCCTTCTTCCGCTTCCTAATTCCATTGTGCAAAAAGAAATACAATACTTAATATTTTTTTTTTTTAAGTAAAAGTTTTACTTTCTTTAATATAAACGACTTAAGGGATGAAATAAAAACTCAATAAAATCAAATTTAAAATAGTTTGAATAACAAGAATCCGGGAAAATTCTCTCGCAAGCCTATTTCTTGTAGAAGAAATTTTCTCCGTCTCAAAAAAAATGTTAAGGGCCATTTTCTTTGTAGGCCTGCGTGTTTAGATAGTTGGTTAAGCGACTTATACCTTGCAATGAGGAAACCGCCTTACATATGTAATATATATTGAGAAAGTATTGGTTTCATGTCAAAAATTCGATGTCAAGATTTTGATGGATATACACGTTTTGAGGTCCCCTGAGTACAAAAAAGTGGGTCCTGCAAATTGCTCGGTCTGGAATTGACGATTTTACGCATGTAGAAAATGAGCAAGGCGTTTGAAATTTTATATTTAAGTTAGGTGCCGTCCTAGTCAGTTAAAATATGTTTTTGAAAAAAATCGGTCAAAAAGAACTAGTACTTTACTGACGTACTTTTTCAGTTTTTTTTTTCTTTTTCGATTTTCTCAAAGTTGGCTTAATAACTATTTTGATTAAAATTCATAAATAATCTATTTTTACTTTCTCTTACCCTATATAGGAAATATAAAGAGAACGTATTGCGATCATGTCAAAAATTCAATGCCGAGATTTTGATGGATATACATATTTTGAGGTCCTCTGAGTCCAAAAAAGTGGGCCCCGCAAATTGGTCTGTGTGTGTGTCTATCGATTTTAGCATGAAGGAATTGAGCTACCGGACTGAAATTTTATTTTTTTAAGTTAGGTACCCTCCCGGACACTCTAAATAATCTTTTGAACAAAATCGGCCAAAAAGTACTAGAACTTTACTAATGTACTTTTTTATTTATTTATTTATTTTTTTTTTTTGATTTTCTCAAAATTCCCTTCACCAAAATTGTTTAAAATTCAAAAATGAATTATTTTTTAGATAGTGTCTCAAATGTATATTCACTAATAGGAGAATTAAATTCACAAGGTTAAGGTTTTCTGTTTCAATAATATATTAATTTGATAATAACACTTTATACGTATTTCGACACCATATGTGTCGAAATGCGCATCAAGTGTTAATATCAAATTAATATATTATTGAAACAGAAAACCTTGTGCACTTAAATTTAATTCTCCTATTAAAGCATAATGTTTCAACAAGAGCCAACGGTTACCAGTTTAAAATTAATTAATGTATATTATCATTTTGCCCTTGAAGTGTTTTGAAGCACACTCTTGAACTTCATACATGCTAACAGAGTATAAATGCCATGCTAACAGAATATAAATATTTTTCTTTTTAGAATAAAATTCATATAAATCAACAATTTTTCAGATGGTGTTTAAAAAGTATATCATTAAAATTTTTCGTCAAAATTGTTTGAAGTAAACTTTACTGATGTAATATTTCAAATTTTTTAAATTCATTTTCCGGCTCCTCCTTCCATAGAGCCAATTTTAAATCACTATTGGGATTCCCTTGTTAATTTCTATTCTCTAATGTGTATAAAATATGAGATTAAAATTTTGAAAAATAACCATAGTTTATTTGAAGCAGTCAACATTTAAAATGCAACTTTGAAACTAAGGTGCTATCGGAAACTAAATATATCTCGACACTAAAAATCTGGTGTGACCAGCACGGTGCACAACTTTTTCTTACCGAAGGGTAAGAGAAAGATGTGTGCTCTGCGCCAATCACACCAGATTTTTTTAGATTTTCTTTATAAATTATGTCAGTATAAGTTTTCGTGTCTATTGTTTGAAGTACACTTGACTAATGTAGTATTTCAGATTTATTCAAATTAACTTTCCGCCTCTTCCTTCCATAGATCCAATGTTAAATCCCTATTGAGATTTGGATGTAAATTTCGATTCAAAAGGGGGTCCCATTTGTAATTTTTTACGCATTTAAAAATTTTTTTTCCAATTCTTATGAAACTTGGTATTTATTCAGGATTCTATAATTCTATATTGTGTATAAAATGTCCAAATATGAGATTAAAATTTTGAAAAATAGCTATAGTTTATTTCAAGCAGTCAACGATTAAAACAATTGAATCGGTCATTTCAAAAACCCCTTAAGTCACATTTTTTTTTCAAATAGCCTATGATTTTTTGTTGTAAATGCTTCCTTAAAGGTAGATGCATATTCTGGATACAAATTACCTGTTTTCCCACTCCTTCGTTCTCAAAATACTACCCCGCAATAGACGTTCATTGCATAAACAATATCACCTAACAGCCTAACTGCATGCCTCTGTATGGCGTCCAAGGAGTAGAGAACGTCTTTCGACGCCCCTTGCCAAAGGTAGGAACCATATTCAAGACACGGTCGAATTTGGGTTTTATAGAGGGTTAGGAATTGTTGGGAGGAAAAGTAACGATTCGTTTTGAACAGGAAATCAAATTTTCTTGGGGTAGATTTAACCACAGAAGAGATGTGGTTGCTCCAGGAGAGATCAGATGTAATTGTCACTACCAGAACAGAAAACGAATCTTTGAACTCGAGACTATTATTGCTGTAAATAAGGGGAGGGCAAATCCTATTTTTTTGTCTAGAAATTAGAAATTAGACTCAGGATTATAAAGCTTAACAATTTTATCCCATCGGCTAATCTCCTCCTCACTAATATCCTACTATTATATTATAAAAAATCTGGTGTGACTGGCGCACAGCACACAAGTTTCTCTTGTCCTTCGGTAAGAGAAAGTTGTGCACCGTGTTGGTCACACCAGATTTTTTGTGTCGAGATATATTTAGTTTCCCATAGCCCCTTAGTTTCAAACTTGCATTTTAAATGTTGACTGCTTGAAATAAACTATGATTATTTTTCAAAATTTTAATCTCATATTTGGACATTTTATACACAATATAGAATCGTAAATAAATACAAAATTTCATAAGAATTGGAAAAAAAATTTTAAATGCGTAAAAAGTTTCAAAGGGGGACCCCCTTTTGAATCGAAATTAACATACAAATCCCTATAGGAAATTAACATTGGCCAAATGCAAAGATTAGGTGGAAAGTTTAAAACGCGTAGAAAGAGAGAAGATAATTTTGTGAGAGAGAGAGAGAGAGAGAGATATGTTTTCTCCGAAACAATTAAATTAAAGACAGAAATAAAACAAAAATAAATGGGAATTTAAATATTAATTGATTTTTAATCTAATAAAAAGAAAAATCTGGTGTGACTGGCGCACAGCACACAACTTTCTCTTACCTTCGGTAATCGAAAGTTGTGTTGTGTGCTTGTCACACCAGATTTTTTGTGTCGACATATATTTAGTTCCCGGCAGTAGGGAATATTTGAATTCAGATGTAAAATTTATAAGTATGGGAAAATATTTATATTTTGTTACCATGGCAACCATTTATCCTATCTTTCCTATGAAGCACAAGAGTAAAGTGTGCTTCAAACAATTTTGAAGGCAAAACGAGAATATACATTTGAAAGAGCATCTAAAAAATAATTGATTTTTGAATTTTAATCAAAATCGTTAGAGCGAATTTTGAGAAAATCGAAAAAAACTGAAAAAGTACATCAGTAAAGTACTAGTACTCTTTGGCCGATTTTGATTAAAAGCTTATTTTTCCGGTCCCGGGAGGTATTTAACTTAAATATAAAATTTCATCCTCCTAGCTCAATTCCTTCATGCTTAAAATTGAACACACACACACACACACACACAGACACACAGACAGACAGACCATGTCGCGAAAACCACTTTTTTGGATTCAGGGAAGCTCAAAACGTGAAGATCCATCAAAATCTCGACATCGAATTTTTGACATGAATCCAATACTTTCTCTCTATATATATATTACACATATACATAGGTAAGAGAAAGTAAAAAGATTTAAATTCGGTTACCATGGCAACAATTTCTCCTATCTTTCCTATGAAGCACAAGAGTAAAGTGTTCTTCAAACAATTTTGAGGGCAAAACGAGAATATACATTTGAAAGAACATCAAAAAAATAATTGATTTTTGAATTTTAATCAAAATCGTTAGAGCAAATTTTGAGAAAATCGAAAAAAACTGAAAAAGTACATCAGTAAAGTACTAGTGCTTTTTGGCCGATTTTGTTCAAAAGCTTATTTTCTCGGTCCCGGGGGTGTTTAACTTAAATATAAAATTTCAGCCTCATAGCTCAATTCCTTCATGCTTAAAATTAAACACAGACACACACACACAAACACAGAGAGAGAGAGAGACAGACAGACAGACCATGTCGCGAAAACCACTTTTTTGGATTCAGGGGACCTCAAAACGTGAAGATCCATCAAAATCTCGACATCGAATTTTTGACATGAATCCAATACTTTCTCTCTCTATATATTAACATATATATAGAGGCAAGAGAAAGTAAAAATTGCTAATTTTTTAGAAAAAGAGCTCGAAAGTGGAATAGATAGGAACACAGTGATACGCACTTGGGTTGGGTGAACCCAGGGTAGACGCTCGATGCAGCTCAACGCCCACTGGGGGTGGCTGCTTGCTTTCCCTATTGATCCTTAGTCTCTCAAGAAAAGACAGCCCTTAAGGCCCTTTGTCACCAACACGTGCTCTTTGCTCTCTTTCATCCTCTTTTTCTCCACAGACATACCTGGTACAACCCCTTCTCGCCTACGATGCAAATGCGCCTCATCCCTTCAAGTTTATTTTTTATACACGATTGTGTATATTATAAAAAAATAACAATAAAAGCAATAAAAGCTGTCAAATTGTTTAAGAGAAAAGTATTCACTTTGATTATGTATTGTTTGAAAGACGGTATTTACCGTGATCTCATCAGTGTTATGGTATTTTATTTTGACTATAAAATTTTAAATATACAATAATAATTTCAATATTAGCAAAGGCCTTGACCCGTGGCTCAGAGAGAAGACATTATCTTCTCGTGCCTTTAGTCCTGGGTTCGCTTCCCGTTACAAACGAAAAATCAAATTTCATTTGAATTGGCTACCAATCATTTGAAATAAGAAGGGAAGGGCGAAATTAATTAATAGGGAATAGGGAAATAAATGGGATCTAAATGGCCTTAGGTGCCGAAAAATGCCTTAAACAAATTAAAAAAAAAAAAAAAAAAAAAAATAGCAAAAGTAAATAAAGAAACATTTTAAAATAAGCAATTTCTGATGAAATTATTAAATGACTAAGAGCAGATAAATCAGATCTCATTTAACATCTGCCTTGAGGAATAATAGAAATAAAAATCTGGTGTGACTGGCGCACAGCACACAACTTTCTCTTACCCTTCGGTACCAGCACGGTACTGGTCACACCAAACTTTTTGTGTCGAAATATATTAAGTTTCCCATAGCACCTTAGTTTCAAACTTGCATTTTAAATGTTGACTGCTTGAAATAAACTATGGTTATTTTTCAAAACGTTAATCTCATAACAAGAAACCGAATACTAGTGATAGACTGACTAATTTTCACTCGCAGTGAATGCTCTTAGTTATTTTATTGAAAGGGTGTTTAATATTTGTGATGATCAATACATTCCTGAAAATCTTAATAATTTTTTTATTTTTTTTATTTGAAATTCCTATCGGGATCCCCGTTTATTTGCCCGAGGTGCTTTCGTGTACGAAGACACACACCTCAAACCCAACCGGCCTCTGGCCGTAGCCATCTACCGGCACCCCGTGAAGTTACATCATTTCCTATCTCTAGCTCCTCCTCCTACTTTCGTCTGTAGCTAGTGAACTAATCCTTATTTCTGGTTCCAACCGGCTCCTTATATCCAACCTCTTCTATGCTATGGAGGATGTCCTAGTTTGAGGAGGGAATCCCTCAGCACCGGCGTGTAGCCTACTCCTTTCGAAGAATGCATCACTGAGAGGGAACCTTCTTTACGTCCCTTCCACAGGACGGGATGTCACAGCAACTCCCTCTCCTCGTAGAGTTGCCTGAGGGCTATTGTGGTAAGATCCTATATTCCAATCCAGGGCTTGCATGAGGATTTGTTTACATTAAATAAATATTTTTATTTAATGAAAAATCCCGCACGCCAAGGATTTGAACAGGGATCTTCTTTGCAGAAGCTGACACCCTAGCTCACTACACCAGCGAGCCCGAAAATCTTAATAATATAAGAGCCATGGCCTTCAAAAACTCCTACCCCCCTTATTTTGTCAATAGATTAATTAAAAATCTTGCCAATAAGAAAAAAACGAAACTAACTCAAAATAATGCTCTATACCATTCAATAAAAACACAACCAATCCCCAATCCGGACATCACATTCCCTTACATTCCCTTACATAGGTGGCATAACTGATACCGTTAGGCACATTTTAAACAACATTGGAATTAGCCTAGTTTCCAAACCAATGAACAGCCTGTTTGCCTTATATAACAACAAGGACCCCATCCCCTTATTGAGACATAAAAATATCATCTATTAAATACAATGCCTGGATTGCCAACAGTGTTACATAGGGCAAACTAAACGGTCGGCTCACATTGCAAAACCTCCACTGCTCTCGCACAGCATGCCATTAATAACTGCCACCAGTTTGCCTTTGATGGTTTAAAAATTCTACATTATGAAGGCGACAGGCAAAAAAGAGAATTCCTTGAGAAATGCTATATATATCTCAATTCGACTCATGCTGTGAACCATCAGACAGATACTAAAGACCTTAATATGTATTATATAGCATTTCTCAAATAGAGGGGATGGTAACCCTTTTGTGATTTTGTTTATGCATACAAAAAAATTTATCTATATTTTTCTATAATTATTTTCTAACCTTTGTATATTTTGTGTATTTATTTTTAATTTTTAATTTTTATATCTATTAATGTTAGAAAAAAATTTTTTCTTAAAATCGAATTATATTTTAAAAGTCATATTAGGACAAAATCAATAAGGATGTGCCATCTAATGATTAATTTAAAAACTTAGTTGTCCGTTCTTCTAATAGATTACTCTATATTATTTTAATATCAATTCTGCTATGGACACAGAGCGGTCATCAGCTAAGAGAAAGCACCTCCACTATGTATAACGCCCCTAAGGCATTTGATATTAATAGACTAAGCCCATCTACTACTATATCCTGTGAGTATTTTTTAAAAAATTATTTAAAAAAAACTGTATTATGTAATTAATATTCATCTTTGTTTATATTTTTGAAAATTAAATTTTAAAGCGCGGCACTGAAGATGTGTGTCTTACGCATCGAAATATCTGCCAAATAAAAGGACGTCAGGTGGAGATATAAATTTGCTGGTTACTATTCTCCAACCCCTTTAAATAGTTTTTATTATTTTAATTTTTTTTTTTTTTTTTTTTTTTTTTTTTTTTTTTTTTTTATTAAGCCTACTGTTTTTATATGGGAAAAGTGTGAAACAGAAACTCTGTTGGAGGCCGTAGGAATCGAGGAATCCCATAAATGAACAAATCACAATTTAAATATAATAATATGTATTTATTAAAAAGAAACTTATTAAGATATAACATAAATAGAACGTTGAGAGGACAAGGCAAATTATGGCTAACAGCTGATCGCATCGACAGAGTTGAGGCCGGCTGACAAGGTCATCGAGGTAAGTACAGAGGCGAACCAAAGCATGAGTTCATCACAGGTTCACAGCTCGGGCGACAGATGGCGCCTTATGCGTGGCGGAATAAATTAAAATATATTTCTAACACTTCTCCTCCACGCGCTAAGATGACTTAGTTCGTAGACTCGTAGATTCCCATAAGTTCTAGGCATGAGAAGTGCTTCATTCTGGGAATCGACTTCGTTAACACGTCAGCAAGGTTTTCTTCTGATGATACATGTTCTATCTTCAACATCTTCTTCCCAAGGGCATCGCGGACGAAGTGGTGTCTGATATCGATGTGCTTACTTCTTCCGTGAAATACAGGATTTTCGGCCAATCTGAGCGCTCCATTATCATCAGTGTATAACATTATTCTTGATAATTCTTTGAAGCCAAGTTCTTCTAGGAAACTTTTCAAATAAATGGCTTCTTTTGTTGCATCTGAAAGCGCCATATACTCGGCCTCAGTCGAAGATAATGCCACGGTTCTTTGTTTCCGACTTTCCCAACTTATAGGACCATCATTCAGGATAAATGCGTATCCGGTGAAAGACTTTCTGTCAGTCGTGCAGTTTCCCCAATCTGCATCAACATATCCTTTCAGGGGTTCATTCTTCTTCTTGTATGTAATGCCAAGATCGATGGTTCCCTTGAGATAGCGTAGAACACGTTTGGCGGCGGTCCAATGGACTTGTCTATAACAGCTATTAAACTGACTTAAATAGCTTACGGAGAAACAAATGTCGGGTCTGGTAGTCACTGCGCGATATGTGAGAGCTCCAATAAGTTCACGATATGGCAACTTCGCTTCTTCTTCGCTTGGCGGTTCTTCAGTCTTGCATATCTTCGTATTGGAATCCAATGGAGTTCGAATCGGCTTGCAGTCTGACATCCCAAAGCGGTTCAAAATATCAGATATATATCCTCTTTGATTGAGTTTGATTCGATCGTCTTCTCTCAAGAGAATTCTATCCCAAGGCAGCACTTCACTTCTCCCAGATCCTTCACTTTAAATTCTTTTGAGTTTGTCTTTTATTTGAGAAATAGTTTTTGAATTCTTGGATGCAATAAGAATGTCGTCGACGTAGATCGCGATTAAGCAACTACTTCTTCCTTCTTTCATTCGAAAAACGCAGGAATCGGAATGAGTAGGCACTGCTCCAAGGGTCTTGAGATTTTCGCTTAGCTTAGCATGCCAACTTCTTCCGGCTTGACGAAGACCATAAAGAGCTTTGTTGAGATGGCAAACCTTGTCACCTTCGAGCAGCTCTTTAAGCATCCTTCTTGCTTTCATCTTGATGTTTTCACAGACTCCTTCATCTTCAGTGATTCCCTTAAGTATTTCTTTAAGATTTTCGGTGGCTCCATGAAAATTTCTTCATAAAGATGTCCGCTCAGGTAAGCGCACGTAATGTCTAACTGATGAATGCATTCCATATTGAACAGCTAGCGAAGATAAAAGACGAATGGAACCCATACGAGCGACAGGGGCGAACGTCTCATGGAAATGAACACCAGGTTGTTGTTTAAATCCTTGAGCGACTAGGCGGGCTTTCCTCTTCTCTAAGGCTCCGTCACTTCGAAATTTATTTCTTAGCACAATTCTGCTACCGATTATTTCTGAATCTTTAGGTCGTTCAACCATCTTCCAGGTGTCATTTTCGAGGATAGATTCAATCTACTTTGAGATGGCTCGATTCCATTCTTCAGCTTCTGGACTATTCATAGCTTCTTTCAAAGGAACTTCGCTTAAAAATGACTGCTCACAACTTGAGGCGATCTGGACTGGTTCTACCTTAGAAAATTGCTTTTTAGGGCGACATGGAAGACCTGTTCTTATTAATTTGGGTCTTCCCCTTCCTCTGGCTGAACTTCCGGATTCGTCGGTTGAATCTTCTTCATCTTCGGAAGTATTGTCGAGAATTTCTTCTTTGTCTTCAAACTGAATAAGTTGTTGGCTTGACTGATTTTCTCCATTCGCGGCGTCTTCAATTTCGAGACTTGAAAATTGATTAAAATTATTCTTAAAATCTTCTATAAATTTGACGTCTCTGGATATTTCAACTCTTCTTTCTTCAGGAAGCCAAATACGATAGCCTTTAGACTCTTCGGAATATCCGAGAAAAATACCTTCTTTGCACCTTGAGTCGAATTTTCCTCTTCTGGGATTTCGATTCAAACACAGCTGTTATGGCCACCAGATGGTTATGTCCAGTTGTTGTTGCCTTAGATGTTCTTCCAGTTGTAGTAGGTATCGCCGCCACCACCAAGTATTCCTTTGGTTACTTGGAACCAGGTTGACTCAATAAAAGAGGTAGTTGATATATAAAAGTTTTATTGCAAACTTGGATAATGAAGTATAAATACACGTTTGTTGTAATATATATAGATAGTAAGTTATGTTGTGTGAGTCGAGAGACAATGCTCTCTTTTATAAAATTTAGATGTTGTACGGTACGTGAGTCGGGAGGCAAAGCTAATGCTTCTTTCCGACTTGGAGCTTATATAGCAACCTGATTGAAGGTGGGGACATAGGGTCCCACGGTAAATGCATAATCTTTATAAATTTTGTTGACGTCAAGATGCAACTTGGCAGTTCGTGTTGCCTAGTGATCGTCTTTTAGCAATTTGAGTTTCAAATATCGTGAGAAGTCTCTCTTGTTTTTCTTTCCAGGTGCTATATGATATTGATGATAATAAATTTTATTATCGGTGGGAAAGAATTAGATCTTTCTTATGTCTAGACTGTGAGTCATCATTTATTTGATATAGTCAGACTTCCTTTAATTATGTTAAATTATTAATTATAAATATTCAAAAATTTTCAGGCACAACACAGCACTCTACAACCAAAATCTTTAAGGTTGGCGATGTCGGGAATCTTCTTCGTCCACAATTCATAAGGAGATTTTCCATTTAAGCTTTTCGTAGGACAACGATTTCTAATGTAGTTGGCGGTATTTACAGCCTCAGCCCAAAATTTAGGAGGTAGACCTGACTGCATTAGAAGACATCTTGCGGTATTCAGCAACGTTCTGTTCTTCCGTTCGGAAACTCCGTTTTGTTCCGCGTTGTAGGGGACTGTCAAACGCCTGGTAATTCCATTAGCCTTCAGAAGTTTGTCGAAATTTTCACTTAAGTACTCCGTACCATTGTCGGTTTGAAGACATTTAATTTTCTTCCCTCGCTGCTTTTCGGCAAAAGCGATGAATTCTCTGGTGGCTTCAAGGACCTGATCCTTAGATTTTAAGAATCGAACTTCGCACCATCTTGAATAATCATCAATGAATTCAATAAAATACTTGGATTTGTTCATATATATATAAATAGATTAATTTGCAATCATGGGTCAAGAGACTTTGAATCATTTTTACAAATATAATTGGACTTGGAGAATTTTGCAATAATAATTTTTTATATTTTATTGTTTATTCTCTAAATTTTTTTTTTTTAGAAATAATTTATGAATATCTGCTATAATTACAGTATTTACTTGCACAATTGACAAAAAAAATGATATATAATCTAATCAAAACAATTTAAATCAGAAAAACTTTAATTTTAATTTTCTCAAATCTCGGTACCTGGCGCTTGACACACAATTGCGTAACAGGGTCATATGTTTATTTATAAATTAAGGAGCACAGCAAGTAAAAAAATTTTTTTGCCCCCCACCCCAAGCAAAAACTGAAATGACCTCCCTGCCCATATACCAGTAGTTAAAGATAAGGTTTTCATATTTTGAATAATAATAACTCATTAATTTCTTTCGTTTTACAATTTTATTTTTATATATTTCTTTAATTTTTTAAAGATTTTCATAATCTTTAAACCCCATTTACATACCATAATAAATTTCTTTTTCATTTTTCATAAATTATTTCTAAGAGTACTGTCTAAATTCTGAGCATATGTTTGTCTATCTATCTACTTAAAAAAATTAATATATATTATATATTTTTTAGTCTCGTTAAGAAAAAAAAAACATGTTAAGGAATTTATTATTTACTGTCAACATTAGGACTCTTAGGGCCGGTTGCTTCATCCTGGGTGAGTTTGTTAGCCCCGGGCTAAATGGCTTTTTTGTAATGCAGAAACCCTCTTCCGGGGAACAAATCATGTTCTGTTTGTGAAGTTTGCAACTCCATTAAGGCATCTTATAAAAATTATTTTAAAAAAATTGATATTATCACCCATAATTTAAATAAATAATTATTATTAATATACATTTAAATATAAGAATTTAATTTTTTTTTGCTAAAATTTGAAAATTTTCAAAAAATAAACAAGATTTATTAGTGTTCACATAACAATTTGTCAATTGTTCCAATCTTCACAACTATTTTGACAAATTGCCAGCTGTGTGGCTCAAATAAAGATAATTTCAAAAGAAATATATCTTTTATTTTCACCTGACAAGAAGTAATATCAACTGAAAATATTTATATAAATATTTAATATCAATATTATATCAATTTGCATTCAATTTGAAAACAAATAGTTTTATTAACAAGACATATGTCTTGTTAATAAAACACATATGTGCAATGCCTTAGATGAAGTTAGAATATTCAACAACTTGCAATATATCCTGGATATACGAATATAATCCTGATTGACATAAAATGAATAATAACAAAAAAACGGTAGATTCCATATTGTATTTATATTATTTTTTACATTTATATTGGTGAAATTAGGATGCTTGTGTTCCTAATACATGTTCGTACGTGTCAACCCAGGGCTAAATCTTAGCCCCACCTTTGGGCCTGGGCTAACTTTAGCCCGGACCTTGGCTCCAATTCCCCATATATCTATATGAAATTACTCAAAAGTGAGGTTAACTCAGGGCTAAATATGGCGACGAGATCTGATGCAAGCGGGCCCTAGCCTATAACATATTTTATAAAATATACAACATTTCATCATTTTATTGATAAAATAAGTAGAATATAAGGTAAAATAACAAATATATGTACTTCTAGAATACTTCTTTTAGCAATAAAATGATGAAATATCGTATATTTTACTATAAAAATAAAACTGAAGTGGGTTTCTGCACTACAAAAAAGTCGGGGCTAACAAGCTCACCCAGGATGAAGCAACCGCCCTTAGATATTCTTAACGGAAGGTTAATTTGGCGTTAAATCTTCTTTTGATAAGCGTCTCAAGCCAGATGTGATGCTCGCACCTCAACTAACCTAAATGGAATCACTAAATTATCTTTATATGAATAGCATTAGTCCGTTCATATGTTAATCACGGTGATAACATTTTAATGTTTTTCTACTATCACATTATAAATCCATGTCTATTGAAATACATAATCAAATGGGATAGTTTTTATTATTATTATTATTATTATTATTATTATTATTATTATTATTACAACGCTTTTATTAACTTGCTTTCCTGTTTTTCCGACAAATCTGGAAATCGAAATTACGACCACTTCTACTTAATCTAGAGCTTTGAAATTTTATAGACATATGTAACTTCCGTGACAATGCAATATTTGATATATCTCATCTTTGTAGTTCAATTAATTTCAAAATGGCGGCCGATCAAAAAAAGAGGGGGTAAAATTTCCCCTATTTATAATTAATTTAGAGTTTTGAGCATTGGCATAGGTGTTTAATAGATTTTACACTACAAAATGTGCTATTCAAAATAATTAAAAATTTAATAAATTCAAAATAGCGCCCATCTAATCACATTTCCATTGTTTGGTCCGACAAAGTTGCCGATCAAAATTACGACCAGTTCTAGTTAATCTAGAGCTTTGAAATTTTATACACATATGTAACTCCAGTGACAATGCAATATTTGATATATCTCATCTTTTTATGTCAAATAATTTCAAAATGGCGGCCTATCAAAAAAAGAGGGGGAAAATTTAAAATCAAAATATCTCCTAATTATAATTAATTTAGAGTTTTGATCATTGGCACAGGTGTTAAAAAGACTTTACACTACAAAATATGCTATTCAAAATAATTAAAAATTAATTAAATTCAAAATGGCGGCCTGCTAATCATATTTCCATTGTTTGGTCCGACAAAGTTGCCGATCGAAATTACGACCAGTTCTAGTTAATCTAGAGCTTTGAAATTATATACACATTTATTTATTTATTTATTTATTTTCCAAAATAGATAGGCTACCCAACAGGAGTGAACTCCCAATTAATGGATAGCACTACAAACATAATTTAAAAATAAAAACGAGGAACATTAAGTCTTGTCTCGTTGCTCATACAAAACAAAATAAAAAAAAAGAATAAACAATATACATACATTTGTAAGTAAAAATAAAAAAAAATAAAAAAAAGAAACCAAAAAGATAAATAAATAATGAAGCCATATCATCAAAAGAATAATTAGACTATAAACTAGATTATAAAATAATTTTTTAAAACAAAGCCCTTCTCAACCCCTTCTTACAAACATCCAGTGAGCAACCGAAGATGTCCGGAAGATCCTGGGTATATAAATTATTATAATTGATGCACAGGCGATTTAATGGGGAAAAGTATGATGGATTGGTTTTACAGTGCCATAATGTAAACAGTTCATTACTCCTTGTTGCTCTCCCTGGAACCCGAAAACCAAACCGTTCTAAAATGGCTGGAGCATCAACGTAGTTATTAAGAACCTTATGCAAATAGACTAGGTCGAAGTATGTTCTTCGTTTTTCCAGAGAAGGTAGAGCCAAGGAAATATTTGGAATTCTATTATTAATAAAATACAAAAACCTTCTCTGGATCGACTCAATTCTATTTACATAAATACGGTAGTGTGGAGACCAGCACACAGATGCGAATTCCAGGTGAGAGCGCACAAGAGAGCAGTACAAATTAGTAAAAGTAGAGACGGATGAAAAACGACGGCAGGTTCGCAAGACAAAACCCAACATTTTAAATGACTTCTTTACAATAATGTCTATGTGAGTGTCAAAAACAAGCTTAGAATCTAAAATTACCCCAAGATCTTTAACAGAATTTACTCTGCCAAGTTCATGGTGGCTAACAGTATAATTAAAATCAATAATGTTTCTATTTCTCGTAAAAGTAATTTGAGAACACTTATTAACACTCAGAACTAGACCATTATCATTTACATATTTACTAAATCACATATGTAACTCCCGTGACAATTCAATATTTGATGTGTCTCAGCTTTGTAGGTCAATTAATTTCCAAATGGCGGCCGATCAAAAAAAGTGGGGGTAAAATTTTTTAATCAAAATTTCTCCTATTTATAATTAAGTTAGAGTTTCGAGCATTGTCTGAGGTGGTAAATAGACTTTACACTACAAAATGTTCTATTCAGAATTATTAAAAAATCAAAAAATTCAAAATGGCGGCGAATTAATCAATTTCCATTGTTTGGTCCGACAAAGTTAGCGATTGAAATTACGACCAGTTCTAGTTAATCTAGACCTTTGAAATTTTATACACATATGTAACTCCCGTGACAATGCAATATTTGATGTGTCTCATCTTTGTAGGTCAATTAATTTCCAAATGGCGGCCAATCAAAAAAAGTGGGGGTAAAGTTTTATAATCAAAATTTCTCCTATTTATAATTAAATTAGAGTTTTGACCATTGTCAGAGGTGTTAAATAGACTTTACATTACAAAATGTGCTATTCAAAATTATTAAAAATTAATTAAATTCCGATTGGCGGCCAATTAATCACATATCCATTGTTCGGTTTGACAAAGTTAGGGATTAAAATTACGACCAGTTCTACTTAACCAAATAATAATAATAATAATAATTTTATTTGTTGACGCTTGTCGTACAAATAGAGTTGAGTAGAAGAAGAATAGAATAGAATAATTTTTATTGCTTATGAATTTACAATTCTTAGCAAGGAGTTGAGTCCTCTCCTTCACCTTTTTTCAGCTTATACAATTTTTTTTTTTTAATTACGTTTTACAAAAGTATAAATAAAAATGATAAACCAAAACAATGAATAAAAAAAAACAAAACAAAACAATAAATGAAATAAAACAGACAATTGAAAAAGAGGCTTATAAGTTAGTTCTTTCTTAATCTTAAGGAACTCACAAGGAAATAATATAGATCATTTAACATTTCATAGTTTTCTATATCTAGGATCTGTAAACCATCATTCATATATTTTTTTAAATGTTTATCTCTCACACCCTTTAGACAAGCACACTCCAAGAGCAAATGATCTAAAGTATCTCTTTCCCGATTACAAAATTTACAAAACTCCTCTGGATCAAACACATAACTACAGCTATCAAAAATTATTCTAAATGGCCTATTGTTAGTGTTTGTGAGACGAAATTGGCAAACAAGTCTTAATTTACTTATGGAGCATTGAAATCTTAAATAATTTTCACCGGAAAGAGAGAAACTTGATAAAAGTCTATAGTTCTTATTGAATGTGCTATTCAAAATAAAATCTATATCCAGACTCATTAAATTATTTTTAAAAGCAGCCAAGATGTTACATTTATTTTTCGAAATTTCGGAAAGTGGACAGTTTACCAAATATTCATATCCAACAATCCTAAGTTTATTATAAAGACAACTGTACCAATTAAAAGGGAGGTTGTCCTTCACCTTGGTTTTGAACAATTCAGAAAAACATACACTGAAAAAAAACCGACCTTGTAAAATTAAAGTGAAATCCCTTTAAAAATTTTCAACAAACCTTCCCATAAAATTAACAAAATTTCCTTTTATTTTTACAGGAAATTTCATCGAGTTCAAATTCAAAAAGAAATCCTGTAAAATTGACAAGGTATCCTTTAATTTTGACAGTAAAAACCTTTAAATTCTTATTCTACCTGAGAAAAAGGCAACTCCCTCCCTACCTAACTGCCCATTGCCTACTCTAACTCAAGTTAGTCATTCTGTCTTAGCAGACAGTATGACTAGCTTGAGTTAGACTAGGCTACATTTCTTTTCCAGATTCATTATTTGAATATTATTTGTGAAATCCGAGTTGATATCCCGAGAAGTACTCTCTTTAGTGCAAAATTTGCATTTCCAGAGAGCGCCCGTGCTTTTAAAACTGTTTATTTCTTTCACAGTCAATCCAACACAGTTCAAGTGAAACAATTGTTTGCACGAATAACAATCAATAGATGTCAAAGAGTTATTAGATCTAGCAATAACATTATTGCAGTGTGCACAGTTGGGCATTTTTAAATACAAAGTCTGAGTAATTATATAAAAATCACAAAATACAAATAAATGGATAAAAAAATCTATTTCGAAGAAATTGATAAGGAATAAAAAAACAAATTTTATTTCACTCCAACTAATAAAAAAAATGATTATTCAAAGTACAAAAATGCCAATAAAAACAACAATGCAATTTAGAACACAGATGAAACCACCATTCGGCTGGTACGCACAAGAGCTATACAATGATATAACTTTGATGATAAAGGAAAGAGAATTTTCACAAAAAAATATAGAAAAATACTGAGCAAATAAAACTTTTTAAATCATAGTTACTTCCTATTAAAAAGAATCATTTAAATTAAGCTAAAATACAAATTTTACAACTGATATCTTTATTAAATCTCATTCCATTTTAGATTTTTTTAAATGCTTTTATTTAACTTACACTGTAAAAAAAAATATGAATTTTCAATCATTTTTCATATACTTTCGTGGTTTAATTTTAATAGAACCAGGATATGAAATAAAATTAATATAAAAGTTTATGAACAAATTGCCAACTTTTAAACTTATCTTTTACTTTGTGTTCCGCCAAATTTTGAAATCGTTAAAAGTGTACCGCGACAAGTTGAGAATCACTGGTCTAAACGTTCTCAAATAACTCGACTACCTCAAGGAATTTTTATTAATATTATTTTATAATTATTTTAAGGAAACGTGAAATTATTCTTTTAAAATTTATTTCACAAATCTAAATTTATTTTTATTTATTTGGTTTGAAATTCGCGCTCTAAACTATTTCAATATTTATGAAGTCATACTAATTAAATAATTTTTATAAAGTAATTCAACTAAATAGCTATAAAAATTCAAATTAAAATTAACAATTTCACCAAAATAATTAATTTTAAAATATACAAGAAATTGGTTAGGTTGGCAGCAAATTGAACTTTCTCATATATATTCATAAACAGTTTATGAAACAGAGTTCCTATACTTGTATAGGAAGTTTTCTGGAAGTTTTTTTTTTACAGTGTACACTGTTAAAAATTTTCGAGCCATATTCATAGACATGTATAGGAAGTCTTTTGTGATTTAATTAGAGATGTATAGGAAGTCTGTTACACAAACTGTTTATGAATATTCAATTTGGGTATATGAGAAAGGTCATATACAAAAAATGAACTTTCATAAACCCAGATATGAAATTTTTCATATTCGGGTATATGAAAAAATTCATTTTCGGGTATATGAATAAATTCATTTTTGGTATATGAAATTTAAATTACGGTTTTATGAAAAATAATATACTTTTTTGTGAAAAATGAAAGTAGGAGAACTTTTAATTATAGACCACATATTTGTATTAAATATTTATTAAAAATATATAAATACTGTACAAATATATATATTTTTAATAAATCTTTAATATAAATATGTGGTCTGTAATTAAAAATTCTCCTAATAATAATATTTCAAACCACAAAAGCTTTAATAAACAAAAATTAAAGTCCTTACGAGTTTATAGTTTTGAGGGAAAGTGAGTGGTCTCGGTGAAATAATAGTTTTTTTATTTATTTTATTTTTTATTTATTAAAAAAAAATTATATTATATTAAAATATACAATTTTACTAAATAATAAAACAAATTAAAGTATTAAAATAATAAATTTGTATCAAAAAATAAATTTTTATACATTTCCAAGTAAATTTAACACAAGTACAAATCATTTTAATTATTTAATACAAAAAATATGTCGATTTTCATCTTCTTTGAAAAGAAATAAAGAGTTACATTTTCATTGCAGTTTGATTGGAGTTTATTCCCTGGTTGGAGTATTAACTAACCTCACCTGAAAAATGACAAACAATAATTGATTTGAAATTGAGAAAAAATAAATTTCAATGAAAAAATTTAAATTCAATACTTACGATTTTGTTAGTAAAATGTTCCTATTTCAATATATTGATTAAATATTTATATTTCATTTTAAATAATAATACACGTTCAATTATCTATGCGTTAAATCAGCTACTTCAAAAACAGAATTTGGTGCCAACCTAACCAATTTCTTGTATATTTTAAAATTAATTATTTTGGTGAAATTGTTAATTTTAATTTTAATTTTTATAGCTATTTAGTTGAATTACTTTATAAAAATTATTTAATTAGTATGACTTCATAAATATTTAAATAGTTTTGAGCGCGAATTTCAAACCAGAATTAAATAAATTTAGATTTGTGAAATAAATTTTAAAAGAATAATTTCAAGTTTCCTTAAAATAATTATAAAATAATATAAATAAAAATTCCTTGAGGTAGTCGAGTTATTTGAGAACGTTTAGACCAGTGATTCTCAACTTGTCGCGGTACACTTTTAACGATTTCAAAATTTGACGGCACACAAAGAAAAAGATAAGTTTAAAAGTTGGTAATTTGTTCATAAACTTTTATATTAATTTTAATTCATATTCTGAGTGTATTAAAATTAAACTACGAAAGTATATGAAAAAAGAAGGAAAATTCATATTTTTTTTAAAGCGATACTTATTCATATACTTGTATATTAATTTTAGCTCATATCCTGGGTCTATTAAAATTAAACCACCAAAGTTTATGAGATATGAATGAAAATTCATATTTTTTTTTAGAGTGTACTCTTTCAAAATCACCAAATTTAAGTCTTTGTTTAAGTCACTTCCCGATGAGCTAGAGGTGTGAAATTTGATATTTAAAAGTCATTTTTGATGACGCAAATTGTGAGTAGGGTTTTACCAAAATAGACCAAACTAATGTGGTACTTTATTTGAAACCTCACGCGTATTAATCTAATTTCATAAGATTTCACGATGAGCTAGAGGTGTGAAATTTGATATTTAAAAGTCATTTTTGATGACGCAAATTGTGAGTAGGGTTTTACCAAAATAGACCAAACTAATGTGGTACTTTATTTGAAACATCACGCGTATTAATCTAATTTCAAAAGACTTCACGATGAGCTAGAGATGTTAAATTTGATATTTAGGGTCATTTTTGATGACACCAGTAGTGAGTTGGTTTTAACCAAAATTGACCAAACTAATGTGGTACTTTATTTCACGCATCCTGCCTTCTTTTTTTTAATACTCTATAATAAAAAGACTAAAAAGTTTAAAATAAAAATATAATAAAAAAAAACTTTAAAAAAAAAATGCTTTTATTTAAATTGAACTAAAAAGAGAAAAATAATTTAATTTAATTGTTCTTGTTAAAATTGTTGAATATTTATGATTTAAAATAAAAGCGTGGGCGCTTCAACGTGATTCCGAGGCTCTAAGAATATGCAATTCCTTAAGCTATCAATGTGCGCCCCACCCTTTTATTTTAAGTCATAAATATTCAACAATTTTAACAAGAACAATTAAATTAAATTATTTTTCTCTTTTTAGTTCAATTTAAATAAAAGCATTTTTTTTAAAGTTTTTTTATTATATTTTTATTAGTTTTTAAATCTTAAAATCCAAACAGATCAATGCCCACAGTATCAAAATCAAATAGTGATCCAAATGCCACAGGGTTAACATAATAGTCTAAGTGCTAAGAATTAAAATGATTTCCCCTTCCCCATTAGGATCCACATAAAAAACTGTAGCCCACTTCATGGGGATTATTCTATTGCCCATGGCGTCCCCTTTTACAGGCTTAGCATTAATTAGGTGTAAGAGATAGTTTTGTTACTTGCAATAATCAAATTTGCAAGAATCTTCAAACATTGCTAGCTTTTGGACATGTCAGATACTTTTGCAGTTGTATTTACTCCTACATTTAACATTTTGAGGTGGAGGTGCCTTGGTTGTAACCACAAGGTTCTTTTTAGTAGTTCCTGCCCACTGTACTTTAGTTTGTTCCTAACTTCTGAAACTCTTCTTTATCATTCCTTTCGATGTTTTTTTTTTAACAATTTCGCTTATTATAAAAAAGCATTAAACAAGTCGTATTAAAACAATATTTGACACAATGTGTATTTGACGCTGTTTGCGCGCACACGGCATTTAGATCATAATTCAGAATTTACTGCAGGGCACATACAGCTCACGCATTTTGATGGTAATGATCTGATATACTACGCGCTGGTTTGGTTTGTCATAATATCAAGTGGCTTGGAGTAATTTCGGGGTATTCTGAAATTCGGCCTCGAAGAAGCCCAAATCGTCATTTTTGTGAACTCCCCCCCCTCCCACCGAGGAACTCCTCTGGATCCACCACTTGTTCCATATTAATTAAATTTAACATTGTATCGAACCAGGCATTTATATATACCGTCAACTTAAAATCATTTTATATTAATTAAAGAGTTTTTGTCATTGTTTCATTATTTTAGTTTCATTAAATTCATTTTGTTGTCTGTTAAAAGTCGACTTTCAATTTCGTCTCAACCCTTACAATTCAGGCTATTCATTGAACTTGCCCGATCCGCCTCCCTGGCGCCATCGAATAACTTTTTTCCTAAATTACCAAACTACGCCTTTTTTTAAGAACAATGGGTTTGCAGTAATTTTGGTGATCAAATTTCTACACCAGTCCCCTTGGGATATTTTACACATTTAAAAAAAAAATTTTCCAATTCTTAGAATATTTTGTATTTATTTAGGATTCTCTATTGTGTATAAAATATCAAGATATGAGATTAAAATTTTGAAAAATAACCAAAGTTTATTTCAAGCATTCAACATTTAATATGCAAGTTTGAAACTAAGGTGCTATGGGAAACTCAATATATCTCGACACAAAAAATCTGGTGTGACCAGCACGGTGCACAACTTTCTCTTACAGAAAGGTGAGAGAAAGTTGTGTGCTGTGCGCCAGTCACACCAGATTTTTTAATTTATTATTGAATAATTCCTTGAAATTAACAACTGAACATACATGATTCGCTCTAGCGAAATCAATCGCACAAAATTCACTAGTATTAAATCATTTGGGTGGCCTAGTAAAAACAAAATTTATTCACTTCATGAATAATTAATTGTGAATTCACTTCTTAAAATGACAGTAATGTTGAAAGTGTATTATTTCATCAATAAAGCAAATTTGAAATACACATCACCTAGTGTTTTATTTATCAACATTTAATATTAATTAAATTGATATTAATATCTTATCTTGAGGTCTCATATAAAGTTCCTAAAAAAAGCATCCCTTTATTTATTATAAGCAATTCGCCTGTTTAATTTTTTTCTAATTAATTTCACAGATTTAAAAATTTTCATTTAAATTTTATTTACTTAGCAATTTTGAAAAAAAAAAAACAAAAAATGACAACGCCGGGGGCTTCTCTGGTCGTGATAGAGCACACTTCATTGGCAGACATGAAGCTGCAATTTGGAAGTCAAATGAAGCTGGACCGTTTCATATAAAATCTCATTCCTCTCTACGGAAGTGTCGGATAAAGCTTCGCTCCCTTTCAAGCGCGAACGAAATTAAATTTGTGCCCTTTGTTCCAGCCAGCAACAGATTCTTCCAAAACCGTGCATAATAAATAGGCCATTCCCCTTTGCTAGTTAGAAGCTATCTAAATATATATATATATATATATATTGGAAAAATCTAATTTAATCGCTGAGAGGAAATATTTAAACTCGATCGCACTTTGATTGCAGATAAAAATCGCCCCGGGTGGTGATTTCGTTCGCTTCTAAAGGGTAATACTATTTAGTTCTGTCATCGTTTCATCTCTCTATAGAAATGTTTATTATGCAGAAGCCCTAAGCAGTTTGTTTGTAGCTTTGACAGGGCTTACGATAAGCTGTAATCTAATTTCAGAAGATGAGGAGAGGTTTTTTGTCAAAAGCTCTCTCTATCTATTATATATCTAGAGCGTTGTTTATACTGAGTTGTTTATACTAAATGCAATTGACATTCCATTTTCAGATTGATAAAGACTTGAAAGCGCGATAGAGCGAGTCAATTTCGGAAATGCAAATTGAAGTTACCGGAAGCTTTAGAAGAAGAAGAGTAACTTAAATTGAAAAGCCAAGTTTCATCAAATGAAATGCCTGAGGGATTCGAGATGGCAGAAGTCTTCTCTCTCTCTCTCTCTCTCTCTCTGTGGATGAAATCTCATAATTTAATTAGGCAACTCATTTAGAGAGCTCCAACTTGCCAACGAGTCATTTGGCATAAAACAAAACAAAAAAGGTTTAGCTTTTAGAAATTAATATTTGGATTGAAATGGGGGTTGTAACTAATATTTTTTTATATCTCGTGTATGTGGGTAGAGAAAGAAAAGAAAAGAAAAATAAAAATCTGGTGTGACCAGCACGGTGCACAACTTTCTCTTACCGAAGGGTAAGAGAAAGTTGTGTGCTGTGCGTCGAATTTTTGACATGATCGCAATACTATCTCTCTACATATATTTCATATATAGGGTACGAGAAAGTAAAAAATCTGGTGTGACTGGCGCACAGCACACAACTTTCTCTTACCCTTCGGTAAGAGAAAGTTGTGCACCGTGCTGGTCACACCAGATTTTTTGTGTCGAGATATATTTAGTTTCCGATAGCACCTTAGTTTCAAACTTGCATTTTAAATGTTGACTGCTTGAAATAAACTATGGTTATTTTTCAAAATTTTAATCTCATATTTGGACATTTTATAGGTACCTAAGTTAAATATAAAATTTCAATCCGGTAGCTCAATTCCTTCATGCTAAAAATCGTTACACACACACAGACACACAGACACACACACAGACCAATTTGCGGGACCCACTTTTTTGGATTCAGGGGACCTCAAAACATGTATATTCATCAAAATCTCGACATCGAATTTTTGACATGATCACAATACTTTCTCTCTCTATATATTTCATATATAGGCTAAGAGAAAGTAAAAACTTGCTTGTAAAATTTATGGCGTGATCCTATAATACGGTAAGTAAATTTTTATTAATATTGGGAAGTTTTCAGGGAGAATTCACCCTCCCTTTCCTTTATTAGCCTAAAAGAGGTGTCGGTAAGCCAATTTGATCGAGATATATGCCAAAATAAGGAAAATTTTGAAGAAATACGAGGACCACATTAACCATTAAAAATATATATTTTTACTTACTTTTTTTGGGTTTTTTCTTTCTCCATTGTAATTTAGATGACAAAAACCTTGCGAGTGACCTATTCTGATTGAGATAAGTAAAGAAATTTATTAAATAGAGTTGAAAATATAAAAAATAATTTTATCGAAAATTGTTTATTTTATTTTTTTTTTTTAATAAACAATGATAAAGGAGCTAACTTCAGATGATAATTGAAAAAAAAAAAAAAAAAAAAAAAAAAAAAAACGAATAATTTTTTCGGTTAATCTTCAGAATAAAGTGGCAAGCCCTCGCACTGGCTGACTAGTTTACACTTTTGACCACTTTTGACATTATCCCAACATTCATGATTCTTTCGTTTTTTTACTTTCTCTTACCTATGTATATATGTAATATATATATAGAGCAGGGGTGGGCAAATACTTTAAAGCGCGGGCCAAAATGAAATTTTCAAAATGTCTCCCGGGCCGGAGGACTATACCGCGTATGCTTTGCACAAGCGGATGTTTTGGATGGAGTTTTTTCCCTGCCCAATTTTTTTTTTTTTTTTTTGACAAAAACACTAAGTATCATTTCAATTTGAATAAAATATGTCACGTAATTTTTAAAGAAATATTATTATAAATAAATGGCTATTAGATAAACCAGTCAATGAAAGATTTTATTTTGTTACTTATTTATGTCTTAACGATACAAATTATTTTATATTGACACATAGTTATTACAATTTAACATTTATATTGCATTTCGTAAATATAATAGTAAATAGAATTCAAAAAAGAAAAGAAAAACATCAAACGTTAAAATAAATATTTAAAGTTAATGCGAAACGTGAAATCTCGAATGTTCATCTGACATTATTTCTTCAAAATTGGGTTCCAAATCACTTGTAGCAATCCTTAATACCGAGTGTAGATTTTCGTCAGTAATTTGTGATCGATATTTATTTTTCGTGGAAACCATTAAAGAAAAAGTTCTTTCACAAATATATGTCGAACCAAATAAAACAAGGTATTTTTGAACATAGTTCAAAAAATGTTTGAAATGTTCGTTATTCAAAGCGCCATAGAAAGCACTCAATTCGTTTGAGTGAAAATTTTCTTTTAGTAAATTATTTGATTGTAAGTCAATTAGTTCTAGTTGAATTTCAACAGGAGCTTCTTGCACATCGAAATTGAAAGGTTGGCTAATTAATGATAAAGGTTTTTCAATAGCTTTGAAATCTTGAAATCTTCTTTGGAAATTCAGAATGCAGGTCTTGTGTTATTGCACTATATTTAAAAAAATCTGTATTTTTCAATGATTCTCGCCGTGCTTGCAATGAGGGGAAATGATTTAATAATTTATTATTAAAGTTTTCAGCAAATAAATTGAGTTTTGTCATAAATGCTTTGACGTTTGAGTGCATATTGAAAGCGAATTGGTTTTTCCCTTGTAGATTTATATTTAGTTCATTCAAATATTTTACGATATCTACTGAAAACGAGAAATCGTTTAGCCAAGCCTTATTTTGCAATTCAGGAAAATCATGTAATTTTTCTTTTATCGACAAAAAGGATACTATTTCATCAAGCAAATATTGAAATCTGTTCAAAACATTACCAATGCTAAGCCATCTCACTTCAGTGTAATAAGGAATTTCGTAGAAGTCACTTTCAATTTCTTTCAAAAATTCAACAAACTGTCGATGATTTACGGCACGTCCTCGGATAAAATTCACAACTTTGGTCACAACAGTAACGACGTGATTCAATTTCAAAACCTTTCTGCATAGCACTTCTTGATGAATAATGCAGTGCAAAAATAATATATCGTGTTCTGGTTGTCTCTTTTACTTTGTCGCGAATTCGTTTAAGTAAGCCTACATTTTTCCCTGTTAAACTAGGACAACCATCCGTAGTGACGCTTACTATTTTATTCCAAGTTAAACTTACTTTAACTAAACACTCTTCAACAGCGAGAAAGAAGTCTTCACCAGTAGTTGTATCTTTCATTGGATGCACACTAAGAAGTTCCTCGCTAATTTCCCATTTCTTGTTAATGCCGCGAATAAATATTAATAATTGACTTGTATCAGTAATATCGCAGGACTCATCTAAAGCCAGAGAACAATAGGTAAAATCAGCAATTTTTGTTCTTAGCTGGTCAAGTAAGTTTCCTGAAATATTTTCAATCCGTCGTACTATTGTTCTTCTCGAAAGGCTTACATTTTCAAAAATATGTTTCTTTTCAGGACAACATATCTCCGACACTTGTACCATGCACTGTTTAACAAATTCTGCTTCAGAAAACGGCTTACAGAACTTAGCAATTTTGTGTGCGACAACATAACTTGCTTTTGTGGTAGATTTCTCTATATTACTTTGTTTGGTAAAAATATTTTGTTGCTTATTCAAGTTTTTTGCTAAGTTTTCTGCTACAGTTTGAAGTTCTTTTAAAGAAAGTGATGCATATTTTGGATGTTTTGTTGTAAAGTGCCTGTTTAAATTGTATACTTTGAAAACAGCAATTGTTTCCTGACAAACTAAACAAATTGCTTTCTTATCAATGTTTGTAAAAAGATATTTTACCGTCCAAGCTTTATTGAAGTTGCTGCATTCCAAATCAACTTTTCTTTTTTTAGATTGACTCATTTTACAAAGGTCTACAAATAAATAATTTAATTAATACAATAAAATAAAACCAATGTTTTAAAATTTTACTTACAAAAAGTTCACTTTTTCAATTTTATATTTGCAAACTAATATTAGACTCGAACAAAAAAGAGTATGCGATCAGTGCTAAATCAAAATTAACAATACGCGTGGTGCGACCTGTCGTCCCTCGAAAAGTGAGAGGAGTGCAGCATATGCCGTCCACACATGCATTTCGAACCTAGCGCGATCTCCTTTGTGCTCGACGAAAAAACCGCCCTGAGAGCGATCGTCGCGAGCGACCCGCATGAGAATCGCGCGAGGATTGTTTCAAGCTCGCGACATCGTCCACACTAGTGTAGTCAGCCGACCGCCCATTTTATTACGCCTATTATATATACAGTACGCACACTAATAATGTTGATGTCAACAAAATCACATAAAAGAGTTTAAAAAAATTTGCGTGCGGAATTTTTCAACGGGCCGGATAAAATTAGCAAAAGGGCCGGATCCGGCCCGCGGGCCGGCTTTTGCCCACCCCTGGTCTAAAGTGCCCACACACACACACACACACACACACAGACCAATTTGCGGGACCCACTTTTTTGGACTCAGGGGACCTCAAAACATGAATATCCATCAAAATCTCGACATCGAATTTTTGACATGAACGCAATACTTTCTCTCTCTATATGTTTCATATATAGGGTAAGAGAAAGTAAAAAGCTAATAAGCTTTTTATAAAATTTCAATCCGGTAGCTCAATTCCTTCATGCTAAAAATCGTTACACACAGACACACAGACACACACACACAGACCAATTTGCGGGACCCACTTTTTTTGGACTCAGGAGACCTCAAAACATGTATATCCATCAAAATCTCGACATCGAATTTTTGACATGATCGCAATACTATCTCTCTATATATATTTCATATATAGGGTACGAGAAAGTAAAAAATCTGGTGTGACTGGCGCACAGCACACAACTTTCTCTTACACTTCGGTAAGAGAAAGTTGTGCACCGTGCTGGTCACACCAGATTTTTTGTGTCGAGATATATTTAGTTTCCCATAGCACCTTAGTTTCAAACTTGCATTTTAAATGTTGACTGCTTGAAATAAACTATGGTTATTTTTCAAAATTTTAATCTCATATTTGGACATTTTATACACAATATAGAATCGTAAATAAATTTTCTTCCTGGCTGCATGTGACTATTGGTCATTATAGGTCTTCGGACCTTATGCACCCATTCCAAAAAAAAAAAAAAAAATAAAAAAATAAAAAATAAATAAATACAAAATTTCATAAGAATTGGAAAAAAAATTTTTAAATGCGTAAAAAGTTCCAAAGGGGACCCCCTTTTGAATCGAAATTAACATACAAATCCCTATAGGAAATTAACATTAGGCCTATGAGAGAAGGCGGAGAGACAGACGATAATGTTTGCAAGTGAGAGCAGTAGCGTAGACAGGATTTCTGCTTGGGGGGGGGCCCAAAAGTTTTATGAACCCCCCCCCTCTTTTTACAAGAAACTTAAAGTGGAGAAATTTTTTTTAGATAATATAATAATTATAAATAAAAACAAATAAAAACAAAATTTTTTTTTCTTGAAATAAAAAATAATTTTAATACAAAATTCGTAAATATTAGAGATTTTTTTCAATTATTTATAAGTTTTTTGATAGATTTGAGAATTTATGAGAGTTAATAAAATAATTATTAAAAAAAAGAAATCATTAGGGAAAACTATAGGTATTTTTTTTGTTTTGGAGAAGGCTTTGGGGGGGCCCGGCCCCCTGGCCCCCCCCCCCCCTGAATACGCCACTGAGTGAGAGAGAGAGAGAGAGAGAGAGAGAGATAGATGTTTCCCTCGAAACAATCAAAGACAGAAATAAAAAAATAAAAATAAATGGGAATTTAAATAATAATTGATTTTTAATCTAATAAAAAGAAAAAGATTTAAATTCCGTTACCATGGCAACCAGTTCTATCTTTCCTATGAAGAACAAGAGTAAAGTGGTCTTCAGAAGATTTCAACGGCAAAATGAGAATATACATTTTAAAGAGCATCTAAAAAATAGTTGATTTATGAATTTTAAAAAAAAATCCTTGGAGGCAATTTTGAGAAAATCGAAGAAAACTGAAAAATAGATAGGTGTTTAAAAACTTTATTAGACATAGATATCACATGTTCCTTCCAGGACATGGTGGGATTAAATATTAGTCCAAGATTTGACAAAGCAGTTTCATAATTCACCTTTTCACCATCCACCACAATGTCAGGGAAATCAACATCGCGAAATTTGTTTAAAGAGACCGCACTCCCCAAAATCATCGCCTTGGTCTTCTTTTTATTTATGATCAGCCCATTATTTTTAGTCAAGAATGGATGATTTTTATATCATTAATTTTTGAAATTGCGTTTCCCATATCATTTGGAGAGAAGGAAAGAAAGATCTGTAAGTCATCTGCATAGAATTGATATTTACAAGATTTTAATTTTGGAAAGTCGCTAAGAAAAATATTAAAGAGTAATGACCCTAACACACTACCCTGTGGCACACCGGCTGTTACTGGCAAGACTTGAGATTGTTTTTTATCAGGACCCAGTACCAGTTGCTTTCTCTCAGTCAGATAGGATGCAAACCACAATAATACAGACTGGGAAAAACCTAGATTAGGTCTCATTTTCTTTAAAAGTAAGGTATGATTGACGGAATCAAATGCTTTAGTTAAATCAAATAAAACTAAGCCAGTCAACATTCTCTTGTCAATTGCTAATTTGATTTCATCAGTAATTCTAATAAGCGCTGTCTGAGTGCTATGATTACTTCGAAATCCCGATTGAAACTCATCAAAGAGTCCATTAATATTTAAATAGTTGGTTATTTGATAGTGAACTTCTCTCTCAAGGATTTTTGACAAAGAACTTAGGAGTGATATCGGTCTAAAATCTTCAGAGAGAGAGAGAGACAGAGAGGGCCTCGCACTGAATGAATTGGCTGGTGATTCTTTTTTTTTTTTTTTTGTTCAGGTTTTTAATTTTTAAGATTAATAGGTAGCAAGCGAGCGCACTTATTTCTTGGCCTGCCTTGAGTATATATTTCTTTTTTCATTTTTTTTTCTTTTATTTTTCTTGTCGAACCTCCTCCGTTCTCGAGATAACGTTCGCAGGCGCACGGACTTGTTAGTGTTATTAGTAATGGGGCTAAATTGAAGATTATGTCGACAAATTTTTTTCTATGATAGAAGACTTTTTCTGTTTTTTTTTTTTTTTTTCTCTCTCCATTCTCTTTATTAGCCTAAATAAGAGCTGGGAAAGCCAATTTGAACCAAATATCTCTAAAAATAACGAAAATAACGAAAATGGATTTAATTATCCATTATAAAGGGGTCCAGGGGGCTGCGCCCCCTGGCTAGACGGAAAGCCCGCCGAAGGCTGGCTTTGCGGCTAGTTCTTTATATATCCTAAAGCTTTAAAATATCTTCTCACAAGTGATAAGTGATATAATTGAAAAATATTGTTTTTTTTTGTTTTGTTTTTTTAAGATAATGAATACGGTGAGCGTTATCAATAGAAATAATTAAAAAATCGCGTATCTCCTTAAAATGGCCAAGTGCAAATCAGATTAATGAATTTATAATTAATCCTAGTTCAACCAGTTTTTTGTAAATATGGGGATATAAAGAAACTGCCTTCCGCGATTCATAGAGAAGAAATTGAACAATTTTTTTCATTCTTCTCGTGGGCAAATAAACTACAGAATAAGCTTAATAAATTAAATTAATTAAATAATTAAATTAATAAGCCGAATTCAGAATCTATCTTCTATTTAGAGCATATTGGAGTATATTCGAGTCGATTAAATCAAAGTTTATATTTTATATGATAAACGTTAGCCGGAAATGTAAGATTTTTTTTAAACAATAATAAGTAGAAAATAGAAAGAGAGTCAAAGAAATTTTATTACATTCAATAAATTTTTTAACAAAAGTAAAAAGTTAAATATTTTTCCGAGATCTAAATATTTGAATGAGATATTAATTAATATTCAAAATACCTCGATTCGGATTTTACTAGTCATAGATAAGGTATATTTAACATGGCTGCATGTGGGGCAACCAAGCGCTCCCATCGCCCCAGGGAATCGAACCCAAGATATCCAGTCTTTTCGGGGTATCGGTGTACATTGCACCAGGTAAAGGTCGGATGGCCTGATCCAATAGTTACAAATAAAAAGTATTAGTGTTTTAAAGAAACTAGGATTGATGTGATTGTTGATCAAAACAATTTAGAATATTAAGTCCCCTTCAGAATTGATAAAGTGTGTTTGTTTTAATCCACTCACTTAATGATATGAATAAATAAATAATTTGCTTATGAATTTATACTTATGAATTTACTTATAATTATAAATAAATAATATTTTACATAACCCGGAAAACAAAGCTTGAACAGAACTATTATATTAAAGACAAATAATTAAAATTTTTAGCTTAGCTGTCTTCATTGAACATGATGTCAAATTACAAGACGACAACATTAAACATGAAGAGATGCTGAGTGTCTAAAGAGAGCAGAGATGGGATTGGTGTAGATGAGGAGGCTGGGCAGGAGCCAGCCCCGCGGCTGGCAGTCTGGCCCACAGCCACTTATCACTAGCCTTGTCTCTTATCTCGTCCTATAATTTGCTCCTACTTATGTTGGTAACTTTTATGGCATGCCTAACCGACACACGCCCTCCTTATATAAAGCTTATAAAAGCAGTGTGCTGATATGGCGTTGCGTTCCCGGGAATCAAAGGAGCCGCTATCTGCCACTTCACACCAGGACTTGGGAAATACAACCAAACCTCTGGTATCAGAAGCCGCTTGCCTCCCCTAATATTCCCTTGCAAACAAGAACAAAAGATACTAGAACTAGAAAAGGACTAAACAGAACAGCACTCAGTTACCTGAATATCACTGGTACATACTGTATAAAGGCAATGAATGCCCAAGTTTTATTAATTAAATTAAATTTGAAATAAATAAATATTATTTTTCTAAAAAAAAAATTATCATTTACAAAAAGTGAAGCAACCAAAGGGGGGGGGGGGGGGTAGGGTTAAAACCCCGCCCCCTCCCCCCAGGAGAGAAAAAAATTCAAATTGTTATACTAGATTAAGTGTATTACAAATAGAAAAGCAAAAATGTAAAAAGCAGTCTGTCTTTTCTTGATATAGTTTCTTGAAAAAGGTATACTGTATAAAAAATAAAAATAAGCTTATTTTACTCAAAGTGACTTATAGCTGTGCTGTTATATTATTAATAGAGACCACTGGGTTTTAGAAGCCGTTGGCTTTAAGAGGCCGTGAGTTTTAGAGACCGTTGACTTTAAGGGGCCTCGAGTTTTAGAGGTCACTGACTTTTTGGAGCCGCGGGCTTTATTTATTTATTTATTTTCAAAAACTGCCCTACAGCTGTCAACCATTTACAGGACTGTGTACAATGATTCAGTTGTATAATTAACATTCATCAGGTCATGATACAGGCTTGTTTGTATAGATCTGATCCAATGATTTAGTCTGTCTGACATTTATTAACCCCATAATACATATTTCAAGCTAAGTTTGATAATATCGCCTCCTGAGAATTCTCAGTCCGAAATTCAACAATTAAAGAAAAGGCGTTTGAAAGTTTTATAAACATCTACATTTAAATAGGGCACCAAACGAATAGGCCAGTGTTTCTTAATTAAATCTGGGTGGTGGATTTTTAAATGAATGATCGGGATAATTAGGGATAAAACACCGGGGTGAAAAATTTAAGGGTTCCTTCTCTTATAGCGCGGCCAAGTGTCTGAACTCTTTGGCAGATTTTGATTTGGCCGTCTCCTACAATGTCTTCAAAAAAAATTACAAGGCATTTCTCCTCAGCAAGTCATGAGCAGCTCAATAATTTATTTTTATATTCCCTTCCATACCCCCCTCCCCTTCCCTTTTTATATATGGAATAAATTACTATTCAAATTGAGGCCTCATCAGTTTCCGAAATAAGGAAAACTGCTTCAAAGGACCTTTGTACCTCCAACTCTTATAAGCTAAATATTTGTGAAATGCAAGAAAAAATAAATATATATAAATGTTACAAATGTATTTTGGAGGACATAAATAAATATTATTATTATTATTATAATTACCTAATATTACCTTAAGTGGTATTAAATGAATGATTGGTTTTTTCTTTTTAATAAATAATAAATTTAATGAAACAAATAACAAAAAAAATTATAACATATAAAAATAAAAATACTCTGGTTGCCTATCTGCAACCTAAAAATACAAAATAGAAACACTTAAAATATAAGTACCAGAATAAATAAAAGTCTATATTATCTAGAGGTGGTGTGCAGATCAGCGATTCACCTATGGGCCCAAACCCGATCTGCGAACGTCCCTAACGACTTCACCTTCCTCGTGGGTCTACCGATAATTTCCTTCTCCTTCTTCCTTGTTGCTCCTGGATTAACTCCACTATTTTAGTCGGAGCCAGGACCCAACAGATCCCCTATATAGCGGGATAACCAAAGGCAAAGCAGAAGTTAAACAGAACGTAGAATAGGAATGTAGAACGAAGAACGGAAGAAGAATTTCTAAAATAAACAAATTAATTGACCACATCAATTAATAAATGATATAACAAAGAAATAATAAAAAAAAAAAACATGTAAAACATACCGGTAATTATTTTCGGTAATTCCTCAAAAGGAATAAAAAACAAAGGTGATGGAATCGCCTTAACTTGATTCCAAAAACAAACAAAAAAAAAACGTGGCCACTCAAAAGTGGCCCATCTATACCATGTTGCTCCCTTGAAGACCAAACAAGAAAGGAACATAGATAATATAGATGGGAAAGCCTGTCAAACTCGTCACAACTGCAACAACAGACGCCTGTTAGCGCTAGAGTCGCAAAGTGACGTCATTCGTGAATTGGCTCCGCCCTTCACCGCTACGCCCTTTTGCCCCCCACGTGTTAATGTAAAAATATCAATTTTTTTCTTGAAAATATAAAAACATCTTAAGTAAAGTCGTATTTATATAGGTCTATAAGGTATAAACAATAAGACAAAGTTATTATGGTTAAAGAGTTGAAATTTTTATTTTTGCTTCATCAAAATACACAAGGTTTTTTTCGCCATCTTAGGTCATATAGACATTAAAACATACATAAAAAATATATATTATTATGATACATATTATCCACACATTATTTGCACTATTTGGTATCCAAATAAATTAACAAGTTAAAAAAAAATTAATAATTTAGCTAAGGTCTTTAATTGAATAATAGAATATATTACTTATAGTACACATTTTCCACGGTAAATAAACCACAACTTGAGCAAACTTGAGCTTGGGAAACGATGCAATCTTCTTTCCTTTCCAAATTTCTTGCACACATAAGATTTAAACACCATTTTGATGATAATAATAATATGAAATTAATAGGCACGAGTTATGATGTTTTGCAACGCTTTTCAAGTATAAGTAGTAAGGGTATGCTGGTGGCACACGAATCAAACAAACACAATGTGACAAGTGGACTGCCGCTAGCATGCCGATTTGAGTATAGTGGGCGGAGCTACCGAATCTGGGACTGCGACGCTAGCGCTTCTTACCTCTGGCGTTAGCAACTTTTCTTATGTCAAATCCTGTGAGTTACAACCCCCTGCTTCCTTTCCATGGGGTTGTAACTCACAGGATTTGACATAAGAAAGTTGCTAACGCCAGAGGTAAGAGGCGCTAGCGTCGCAGTCCCAGATTCGGTAGCTCCGCCCACTATACTCAAATCGGCATGCTACCGGCAGTCCACTTGTCACATTGTGTTTGTTTGATTCGTGTGTCACCAGCATACCCTTACTACTTCTACTTGAAAAGCGTTGCAAAACATCATAACTAGTGCCTATTACATATTATTATTATCATCAAAATGGTGTTTAAATCTTATTGTGCAAGAAATTTGGAAAGGAAAGAAGATTGCATCGTTTCCCAAGCTCAAGTTGTGGTTAATTTGCCGTGGAAAATGTGTACTATAAGTAATATATTCTATTATTCAATTAAAGACCCTAGCTAAATTATTAATTTTTTTAACTTGTTAATTTATTTGGATACCAAATAGTGCAAATAATGTGTGGATAATATGTATCATAATAATATATAATATTTTTTATGTATGTTTTAATGTCGATATGACCTAAGATGGCGAAAAAACCTTGTGTATTTTGATGAAGCAAAAATAAAAATTTCAACTCTTTAACCGTAATAACTTTGTCTTATTGTTTATACCTTATAGGCCTATATAAATACGACTTTACTCAAGATGTTTTTATATTTTCAGAAAAAAATTGATATTTTTACATTAACAGGTGGGGGGGGGGCAAAAGGGCGAAGTAGTGAAGGGCGGAGCCAATTCACGAATGAAGTCACATTGCGACTCTAGCGCTAATAGGCGTCTGTTGTTGCAGTTGTGACGAGTTTGACAGGCTTTCCCATCTATATTATCTATGAAAGGAAGTCGCATAGGCAGACGGAGGAGGGACTCGGGGCAAGGCATAGTCCAGTTAAAGAGATGAGTCATGCCACAACAACAGGCCACAACACGCGGTCTCTTTAACTTCCTCTAACTACACTGTAAAAAAAAATATGAATTTTCATTCATATCTCATAAACTTTGGTGGTTTAATTTTAATAGACCTAGGATATGAGTTAAAATTAATATACAAGTATATGAATAAGTATCGCTTTAAAAAAAATATGGATTTTCCTTCTTTTTTCACATACTTTCGTAGTTTAATTTTAATACATCCAGAATATGAATTAAAATTAATATAAAAGTTTATGAACAAATTACCAACTTTTAAACTTATCTTTTTCTTTGTGTGCCGCCAAATTTTGAAATCGTTAAAAGTGTACCGCGACAAGTTGAGAATCACTGGTCTAAACGTTCTCAAATAACTCGACTACCTCAAGGAATTTTTATTAATATTATTTTATAATTATTTTAAGGAAACTTGAAATTATTCTTTTAAAATTCATTTCCAAAATCTATATTGATTAAATTCTGGTTTGAAATTCGCGCTCTAAACTATTTAAATATTTATGAAGTCATACTAATTAAATAATTTTTATAAAGTAATTCAACTAAATATCTATAGAAATTAAAATTAAAATTAACAATTTCACCAAAACAATTAATTTTAAAATATACAAAAAATTGGTTAGGTTGGCACCAAATTCTGTTTTTGAAGTAGCTGATTTAACGCATAGCAGTGGCGCAACCAGGATTTGCTCCTGGGGGGGGGGGGTTTTGACTAGACGCGCAGCCCCTCTTTGCAGAGGCGTACCGAGGCAGTTGGGGGCCTGGGGCGGAACTAGAAGAGGGGGCCTTATATTGATTTTTTTTTTTTTTTGGGGCGGGGGGGGTGGTCATCTTTTAATATCCCTCTCCTCCATACACAAAAACATTTTTAAAATACCGTATATCCCTGAACCCCAAGGGGTATTTTCATTAAATTTTCTTTTTTTATCTAAATTCTCCCATTTTTACTTCAGCCCCAAGGGCCCCAGGGCCTCTCAAAGAGAAATTTTCATTAAATTTTGTTTTTACTTGAGCCCTGAGGGCCCCAGGGCCTCTCAAAGAGAAATTTTCATTAAATTTTGTTTTTACTTGAGCCCTGAGGGCCCCGGGGCCTCTCAAAGAGAAATTTTCAATAAATTTTGTTTTTTACTTGAGCCCTGAGGGCCCCGGGGCCTCTCAAAGAGAAATTTTCATTAAATTTTGTTTTTACTTGAGCCCTGAGGGCCCCGGGGCCTCTCAAAGAGAAATTTTCATTAAATTTTGTTTTTACTTGAGCCCTGAGGGCCCCGGGGCCTTTCAAAGGGAAATTTTCATTAAATTTTTTTTTTTATAAATATATGGGGGCCTATGCCGGCTCGGGGCGTGGGGCGGACCGCCCCCCCTCGCCCCCCCTCGGTACGCCACTGCCTCTTTGGCGGCCGGAGCGCCTAGATGGGGGTCTTCGGCCCCTGCCATCCCCCCCCCAATGGCTCGGGTCCGCCGACATCGGACCTTCTCTGTCCAGGGAGATGTGTAACTTTAATATAAAATTTCATCCTCATAGCTCAATTCCTTCATGCTTTAAATTGAACCCAGCCAGACACACACACACACACACACACACACAGACAGAACATGTTACGAAAACCAATTTTTTTGAATTCAGGGGACCTCAAAACGTGAAGAACCATAAAAATTTCGACATCGAATTTTTGACATGAATCCAATACTTTATATATATATATATTATCATAATTGTAGAGCTAAGAGAAAGTAAAGATAAATTTCGGGTGGGGGAGATGTAGATTCCGAAACCCCTTCCCCCCTCTTTCCGGGCTACGACGTGAAAAAACGAAATTCGATTTTAATACAAAAAATTTAAAAAATTTACCTTTTCAGTTGTGAGATTAACTATTTCTTTGTCTTCTTCTCTATTCCTATTAGCACAATCTGTTGATTCTGAAGGTCCAACTTCACAATCTAATTCTTAAATGGAAAAGTATTTAAGTAATTGATTCACTAATTTTAAAAATTTTTTTCAAATTTTACCTGCTTTTGGAAAAAATCTGAAATTAGTCTCCGCTTCATAATTTTTTATGAAATTAGCAATTAATGTTTTAATAATAAAAATAATTCGAATTTAAGTAAAATTTTTATTTAAATAATTGTCAAATTTCAATAAGGTTATGGCATAAAAAAAACCCTCAATAGCCTACAAAAAAAAAAAACATTCTCCGGTTGTTTTCCCCTGGTGCATCGTGCACGCTGACACGCACCAACCCATGTGTACCGGTATCTAGCTCGAAGCCATTAAGCCGGTTCCCAATGTTTGGGGGGTGAGAGGCCCTTCACCTCCCTACTCCCAAAAAATCAGTCCCCGACGGGACTGGTCGACCAGCTCTCGACGTGTTCATCTCAAATCACCATTCTCTCAAATCACCATTGACAAATTCAAATTTCAATAAATGAATGTAGAGTCTTATATTAGTCTTTTGTTTTTATGATTTAGGAGAAATAACAAAAGAATTAGTTTTTTTTTTTATTTCTGTATATAATATATAGACTATATTTTTTTTTTATATTAATACTTTACGAAAAATAAGCAGTTTTTCATTTTTGTTAAAATTTTTTTTAAATAAAATAAACATATTTTTTCAAATTATTTTTTTATAATGAAAGGATACAAATTTTTTTTCTTTTCTAATAAATTTATAATAATATATAGAAATTTGAATTTTTTTCTCGGGTTAAAACCCTAAACCCCCCCCTGGTTGCGCCA